>BQNB010103012.1:8954-24121 GCA_026074375.1 Tanacetum coccineum | reverse complement strand
ACTAACGAGAAACCCCATAAATCGAGATCGTTCTAGTGCTCATGAGCGTTTAGTTGTCGCCTTTTTTTGCGAGGACCCGATGTATGATGCATATAAATTCTGGAAGGCGTTCTGAATGGCTCGCCCACTTTTCAAGCAGATAGTTAATGAGGTAACTAATCACGATTAATACTTTTGTAATAATATTGATTGTACCAGAAAAGAAGGCATTTCCTCATTGTTAAAGTGCACTTATGCAATTCGTCAATTGGCATACGACGTTAATGCTAATTTTCTAAATGAATATCTTCAAATGAGTGAGAGAAGTTCATGTATGGCTCTTGATCATATTTTTCAATTTGTTATGAAAATTTTGGACCTGAGTATTTGAGGAAACCCACGGTGACTGATGTTGAAAAACTTTATCGGCGTCATAAAGAAAAGCACGGGTTTCCAGGGATGTTAGAAAGCCTTGATTGTATGGATTGGGAGTGGTTTGGTTGTCCGTATGACTTTAAAGGGAAATTTGTTAGACGTGATCATAGTCCGAATCCGTTCATTTTGCTGGAAGCTGTTGCATCGCAAGATTTATAGATATGGAATGCTTTCTTTGGTGTTGTTGGGTCGAACAACGACATCAATGTTTTATATCACTCTCCTTTATTTAACGATCTCAAAACTGGACGAGCACCAGAGGTTCCTTTTGTGGCTAACGGCGTAACTTACCCATCGGGATACTATCTTGTTGATAGGATATATTCGGAATTGGCGACACTAGTTAAGACGATTCCAGAACCAACTAATGATGACCACAAGCGAATTTTGTATAAGCTAAAGCAGGAATCGGCAAGGAAAGATGTGAATTGAGCATTTGGTGTTCTGAAAAAGAAATAGGCCATACTAGCCAATCCGACACGAGCGCTGAAAAAAGAAAGAATAATTATATTTTGATGTACACATGCATCATATTACATAATATGATTCGAAAATTCAAAAATGATGTGATATCTCCCACATGGTTCCCGGAGGAAGCACATCATCCGGACGACCTCAAACGACCCCATAAACAAGTGTGACAAGTAATGAGGTGGATCAGATCAGCACAAGCGCATCAAAACCTTCGAGTCGATTTGATCGAACATTTGTCTCATAATGGTTAATTTTAGCTTTAATTGTAATATTTTTAATATTCGAACTCTATGTAATGTTTTTAATTAATGAATAAAAGTTTTTAATTTAGTACGTCTTACGTTTTTATTAAATTCGTACGTCTTACGTTTTTATTAAATTCGTACGTTTACGTTATTATTTACGTTTTTAGTTTATGAATAAAAGTATTTAAATAAAAAATGGTGACGAAAGGTAGGTTTCAAAGTTGCCATTATGGTTGAAAGGTAAGTTGTAGTGAGTTAAGTGAGAGGAGAGAGAAAGCTGATGTGACGCTGACGTAGAAGGTGGGTTTTGTGACACCATACCATCCAGCCTTAGGCTGGACGCAATAAGGCTCTCGACCGACTCGGTCGTGTCAGTCCTCGAGTCGGTCGGCCTATTGTGGTCGGTCGTGTTAATTGGTCGTTGAAGGCCCAAAATCACAAATAGGTCGTTAACTCGACCGGTGCCGTCTCCTCTTATTCTAGCCGTTATTTACATTTAATAAAAAAAACTTTTTTTTTAACTTTAAAATTTTAAACTTTACCCTATAAATACCCCATTTATATCATAATTTTACACACAAATTCAAACTACATTTCTTTTACTAATTTACAATGTCTAACCGGATCCGAATTTTCAATTATCCGGTGTCTCACCACCGATTCGATTGCGGCCCACAAGTTTGGTGTATAACTCGGGACAACAACCAAGACAACCTAATTACCAAAATCGTCCATTTGCTCCTCCGTATAGCCCACAACAACCTTTTTACCATCAACCAATGTATCGGCCGACATATGAACCACCGTCTCCGTCACCGCAACCAAATCACGTGTATTCTCCGCTTAATCGTCTTAATCTTGATATGGATATGGAGAACTTATTTAGTACACAAGAATATTATGCGGGGCAAGGTTCGGGTCAAGGTTTGGCTCAAGGATCGGGTTAAGGTTTAGGTAACGAGTATTATGTGGGTCAAGGTTCGGGTCACGATTATATGTGGGTCAAGGTTCGGGTCATGATTATTATGCGGGTCAAGGTTCAAGTGGTAATCAAGAATTTGAAACCGGTGAAGATTATTCTATGGGTCTTGGTTTGGCTCACGGTTCGGGCCACGGTTCGGCTCCAGTTGTAGACGACTCTTAGGTCGAAGAGGTGTCGGCGCCCGCTAAAGGTAAGAAGTTTTCAAAACATCAGCCAAAGACTGCACAGCCAAAAGAAACTTTCAAAACGTCGCCATGGACAATAGTGGAAGAGGTCGCGTTATGTCAAGCATGGTGTGACGTGTCAAAAACAGCATCACAGGAAACACTATGAAGAGCAAGGGATTTTGGTTAAAGATTATTGAGTACTTTGAGAAAGAAACGGAGTCGCAGCGAGGATATAATTCTGTCTTCAGCAAATGAAAAAATAGAGTTCGTCCTAGAATTGGTGCATTTTGTACTATTTTCGATAATGTCCAACGAAGGAACGAGAGTGGGTCATGTGACCTCAGTGTGTATCAAAAAGCGTGTGTGGAATATGCAGCTGAGTATGATCATGACTTTTCATTGGAGCCGTGTTGGCAAATTTTGAAAGAGCATCCTGTTTGGAAATAAGTTGAGATGCCCGCATTTTACGCGAAACAAAATCCGGGTAGCAAAAAAGCTAAAACTTCTAAAACCACCTCAGGCTCAGCGCAAGGTGGTTTGAATTTGAACGAGGATGCAGCTACTTCTGACGAGAGGTACGGGAAGTGTGGGACCAATGGTTGGGACCAAGTAGGAAGCAAGAAATCATCTACCTCCCTTTTGTTCTGAGGCTTATATGAAAACATAAGGAGGTATTGTTGACATGGTAGAAGAGATTCAAGGTAGTAGGTGGGAAAAAAGAAGGAGCAACAACAGTCCTATATAGAGTTGAAGAATCGGGAATTGGAGATCCAAGAAAAGGCAAATCGGGAGGCAGCGGAGTTGAAAAGACAGAAACTTGAGCTAAAACGTAAAACCCTTGAATTAAAATTAACTATGAAACGGGATAAAGACTTATGCTTCTATATGAAAAAAATTGACGAGACTTTGCCCCCAATACAACAAGAAAAGCTCATGGAAATGAAGCAACAAATCAAGGAACTCTACGATTTAGATTTTTAGTTTAAGTTTTAATTATCATTGTAATGTTTTTAATTTTATGTATTGTAATGTTTGAATTTTATTTGAATAATTGTGCATTGTTTTTATTTTTGTAAAAAAAATTGAATTTTCATTTTGTTTAAATAAATGTTGGTCGCCTTACTGTATCTAAAGGTCTCTTGTAGATCACCGAAGAGAGAAAACGTAACTGTCAGAGAAAATTGTAAAATCGTCTGCTCCGTACTCGGGGCACCCTTATGTTTAATGTTCATCTTCAGCTCTTAAATAAACCACATAAATTGTAAGAACACGCATCCTAAGTTGAACCAAAAGGTGAACTAAAAATGTCAAGATCAAAATACAAATTCATAAGTTAATTTCTATTAAAAGATTCAATTGCAAGACCATCAACATTGGGTAAATCACAAAGACAATTTATGTAATTAACTATAAAATAAATAAGATCTTCAAACCTTTTCAATGTTCCAACAACGTGACTCTTATATTAAATCTTTTCCCAAACTCTTCATGTGCATAAGTTGTACCTGAGAATCCCTACATTGTAACACTATTAATCCACCTATATTGGTCTCTCAAAATGTATCAAAAAAGATATGTTATTTGGCTTTTAATGCATAAGGTGATTTGATAATGATTTAATGTTTAAAACAAAAAGTTGTATTCGGCTGTGTTTGTGAATCTCGACATGAATATAAGAAAAAAACAAAATAAAAATTAATATATGAGGTTGAAGCAAAAGATTGTTAAATGACAAAATTACCCTTATATATTTGGACTTAGGTGGTGTTTGATTTAGGCTTAATTGACTTAATATATAAAAAACCGAATTTATTAATTTATATGAAAAAATTGTTTGTTTATGATTTAATAGAAAAATATGACTTAAAATAGAAAGTGATAAAACTAAAGGTGTCTGCATTAAATCATCCGTTACTTAAAACAATGATTAATTAAAAAAAAGATACGACGGGTAAATGCATTTTTCGGTCCTGTGTATGGCCAAAATGCAGGTTTGGGAACCTAACTTTTGAAATTGCATGATGGTCCTATTTTCAAGTTTAGGTTGATGGTTTGGTCATTTTGGGTGGCATTTTTGGTCCTGTGGTTTGGCCAAATTGCAGGTTTGGTCCCGGCCCGAGGACCAAATTTGCAACGTAAAGTAAAAATAGGAACCATCACTGCAATTTCGAAAGTTAGGGTCCCAAACCTACAATTTGGCCATACCACAGGGACCAAAAATGCAATTAACTCAAAAATAAACAAACAACCCTTTTAATGAATTGAACTTAACGGTCGTTTGGTCAAATGGCTAGTCTGTTACAAAGTTTCAACTAGCACGAGTAGTGTAATTTTTGATAGTTTAAGATACAAGGTGAAAGGGTGTGTAAACTAAAAGTACGATTTATGTAATTAACTTTAATGGTAATCTTTATTTCATTGTATAACAAGCAAAGATTACCCGCGCGTTGCTGCTAGGGGTGTTCAAAAAAACGGTTAAACCGACGAACAGAGCGAACGAAAAAGAAGCGCTCAATCGAAACCGAAAAAACCCGAAACCGAGAAACCGAAACCGAAAGCCGAAAAAACCCGCTTTATATTGTGCGGTTTCGGTTTTTTTACTTTTAGATATCGCGGTTAACCGAACCGATCCGTGCATTTATATATGATTAATTTTCTAACTATTTTCAAATAAATTGTACATGTATTAAATGATTATTGCAATATTTTTTTATTGTATAACGACTTTTTCGCTCGTTAAAGTAAAACATTTGTAAATTCTATGTGTGAAAAATTGATTAATGTGTTCGTTATCTATAACGTCGTGTAATTTTTTTTGTTAATACGTTATATATGAATATTTGAATGGCAATTGTTGAACGAAATACTTATGTTTATATAAGTCTTTTAAATTCAACGTCATTTAATTTTACTAGAAATACATTTTATGTTCTAGACTATGTAATTTTTTATACGGTTAAACTCTATTAAACGTCAAAAACGGTTAACCGTGACCCGAACCGCGGGTAACCGCTCACTTCGGCGTACCGCATGCTCCTGGTTACCCGCCTAGTAAGGTTCGGGCGGAGGATAGTAAAATTAAATTTCCCGTCCCCGCGACGGATAGTTTAAATCTTACAAACTAACCGGTGTACTCGCCCCGTGACACTACCTATGTTGCTGCGGGCGTTATTTTTTCGCGCGTTATTGCGGGGCATTTTTTTTGTTCGGGTTAATTTCTTCGGTCTCATGTTTAATAGTTTGTTTTTTTTCTCATATTAAATGACAATTTTTTTTTTCAATAAAGGGGATATTTTTTTTTTGCCCAGGCCGATAGAAAGTCGTAAACGTAATTTTTTTTCTTCTTATTTTTGGCGAAAGAAGGGGGAGGAGTATAAAGTTTTTTTTTCCCGGCCGATGAATAGTAACCACCGCTATAAAGTTTTTTTTGGCAGATGAACAGTAACCACCGGGCCTGGTCGATGTGGACTACACTGTTCATCGCTCAGGTACAGTAAAAGCCACGTTACTATTTTTCGGCATGTTAGTGTATTGGCTAAATGTGTATATAAAGCACAGGATTACCCGCGCGTTGCTGCGGGACGTTAATTTTTCGCGCGTTGTTGCGGGCCATTGTTATTATTATTTTTATTTTATTTTGTGCAGGTTTATTTTTTCGGTCTTATGTTTAATAGTTTGTTTTTTTTCTTATATGACCTTATGTGTTGGGATTCATGCTTAAATGTTTTTTTCTTTGGTTATATGTTTTTTTTGTGAGGATGTTATTTTTTTCGGTCTCATGTTTAATAGTGCAGGTTTATTTTTCGGTATCATGTTTAATAATTTGTTTTTTTCCTTATATGAGTTTATGTCCCGCGCGTTGTTGCGGGGCGGTAATTTTTTTTTTTAGTTTTTTTTTTGCGATTTTTTTTTGTCTCATGTTTAATAGTTTGTTTTTTTTATATGGGCTTATGTGTTGGGCCTCATGTTTAAACCTTTGTTTTTTTTGCTATATGGGTTTTTTTTAAATGACACTGTTTAATGCAATCTAAAGTTGTACGTTTGTGACTATGTCGATTATTTTAAAGTTAAATCGGTACTTTTGTAATATTTTTTCCCCCTATTTTGTGGCAAAAATTAAAAAAAAAATTTTTTTTTGGGCCGACCCAAAGTGAGAGCCCAGGCCCAAAATGATTTACCATTGTACAGTAGAAGCACTGTAGCATCTACTGTACAATGCAAAATGTATGTTTTACAAGCAGGGTTACCCAAGCGTTGTTGCGGGACGTTAATTTTTCGCGCGTTGTTGCGGGCCATTGTTATTATTATTATTTTTTTTTTAATTTTGTGCGGGTTTATTTTTTCGGTCTCATGTTTAATAGTTTGTTTTTTTCTTATATGGCCTTATGTGTTGGGCCTCATGTTTAAAGGTTTCTTTTTTGGTTATATGTTTTTTTTGTGCAGGTTTATTTTTTCGGTCTCATGTTTAATAGTGCGGGTTTATTTTTTCGGTATCATGTTTAATAATTTGTTTTTTTTCCTTATATGAGTTTATGTCCCGCGCGTTGTTGCGGGGCCGGTATCCCCCCATCCAGAAATCATTATACTTTTCTTTGTTTTTTTTTTGCGAATTTTTTTTGTCTCATGTTTAATAGTTTTTTTTTATATGAGCTTATGTGTTGGGCCTCATGTTTAAAGCTTTGTTTTTTTTGCTCTATGGGTTTTTTTTTAAATGACACTGTTTAATCTAATTTAAAGCTGTACGTTTGTGACTTGGTCGATTATTTTAAAGTTGAATCGGTACTTTTGTAATATTTTTTTTACCTCTATTTTGTGCCAAAAATTAAAATAAAAATAAAAATTGGGCCGGTCCAAAGTGAAAGCCCAGGCCCAAACCATTGTACTGTAGAAGCACTGTAGCTTCTACTGTACAATGCTAAATGTATGTATGTAAAAAGAAAGTATACTTTTTTTTGTTTTTTTTTTGCGATTTTTTTTGTCTCATGTTTAATAGTTTGTTTTTTTATATGGGCTTATGTGTTGGGCCTCATGTTTAAAGCTTTATTTTTTTTTTGCCATATGGGTTTTTTTTAAAAATGACACTGTTTAATACAATTTAAAGTTGTACGTTTGTGACTATGTCGATTATTTTAAAGTTGAATCGGTAATTTTGTAATATTTTTTCCCTCTATTTTGTGCCAAAAATTAAAAAAAAAAATTGTGCCAAAAATTAAAAAAAAGAAAGAAAAAAAAATTGGGCCGGCCCAAAGTGGAAGCCCATGCCCAAACCATTGTACAGTAGAAGCACCGTAGCTTCTACTGTAAATGCTAAATGTATGTATGTATAATATAATATACTCAAAACAAGCAAAAGAACCCGCGCGTTGCGGCGGAACTAATTTTTTCCCGAATAATTTTTTTTTACGTTTCGGGGGGTTTTTTTTGGGCGATGCGTTATGGCGGGGCTAATTTTTAATATTTTCTTTTTTTGTATGATTCGGCGAAAAAAAATTTGCGTTGGAACGGGCTAATTTTTTCCAGAATATTTTCTTTTTTTGGGACGGTTTTGTAAATTTTTTTACGGGAATTTTTGTGTAAGAAAATCGTAAATAGTTAAAAGGTGAGGGTCCGTTTTCTATTAATTTATTTTTTACTTTGGGCCAGATTTTAGGCTATTTTTTGGAGGTTTTTTTTTTTGGCTAATTTTTCCCCGGATATTTCCTTTTTTTGTACGATTCGGGAATTTTTTTTTGCGTTGGGACGGGTTAATTTTTTCCCGAATATTTTTCTTTTGGGGACGGTTGTTATCTTTTTTTTGGGCGGGGTATGAATGTTAAAAATGTTGTGAACAATGTAAAATAACTTGACGTGTTTTTGTTTTGTTAATTTTTTACGGAGATTTTTTGTGTAAGAGTAATCGTAAATTGTTAAAAGTTGAGGGGACTGTTTTGTGCTTTTTTTTTTAGACTTTGGGAGATTTTTTGGGCCACATTTTATGCGAATTTTAGGCTAGTTTGTCGACAAATGTGTATATTAGTAATAATTTTTTTATATGGCTTATGTGTTGGGCCTCATGTTTAAAGTGTTGTTTTTTTTGTTATATTGGTTTTTTTTAATATAATGGGTTGTACGTTTGTGACCATATCGATTATTTTAAAGTTATTAGGTATCGAAGATGTTTCCGCGGGTATTTTTTTTTATCTGAATAAATCAAAACTTTTGTAATATTTTTTTTTCCATTCCTACTTTGTGCATACAAATTTTTAAAAAAAAAAGAGGGGCTGGCCCAAAACCGGAGCCCGTTACTGTAGCACGGGCCCACTGTCAAAACGACAGTGTATTAGTCACTGAATGTGTAATACAAGCAAAAGAACCCGCGCGTTGCGGCGGTGCTAATTTTTTTCCGAATAATTTTTTTACGTTTCGGGAGTTTTTTTTTGGCGATGCGTTATGGCGGGGTTAATTTTTAATATTTTCTTTTTTTTGTATGATTCGGGGAAAAAAATTGCGTTGGGACGGGCTAATTTTTTCACGAATATTTTATTTTTTTGGGACGGTTCGATATCTTTTTTTTTTTGCCGATGAATGTAAAAAAGTTGTGAACAATAAAAACTTGACGTGTTTTTTTTGTTAATTTTTTTACGGGATTTTTTTTGTAAGAAAATCGTAAATAGTTAAAAGTGAGGGACCGTTTTGTATTTTTTTTTGCTTTGGAACCAGATTTCAATTTTGGGCCACATTTTGTGCGAATTTTAGGCTAGTTTGTCGACAAATATGTATATTTTTAGTAATAATATTTTTTTATATGGCTTATGTGTTGGGCCTCATGTTTAAAGTGTTGTTTTTTTTTTTGCTATATGGGTTTTTTTTTAATATAATGGGTTTTATGTTTGTTGACCATCGACATCAATCGATTATTTTAAAGAGTTATTAATGATACGAAGATGTTTCCACGGTATTTTTTTTATCTGAATAAATCGAAACTTTTGTAAAAAAAACTTTTTTTCCCTCTTTTCCCTCTAATTTTTTATTTTACGTAACAGGGTTTATTTTAGCGATGCGTTATGGCGGAAGGCTAATTTTTAATATTTTATCTTTTTAAAATGATTCGGAAGGAAAAAAATTTGCGTTGGTACGGGCAAAAATTATACAACGATATTTTCCTTTTTTTTGGAAGGTTTTGAAATTTTTTTTACGGGAATCATGTGTAAGAAAATCGTAAATAGTTAAAAGGTGAGGGTCCGTTTTGTAATTTTTTTTTTTACTTTGGGCCAAATTTTAGGCTATTTTTGGGGGGTTGTTTTTTTGTGGCTAATTTTTTCCCAGATATTTCCTTTTTTTTACGATTTGGGAAATTTTTTTTTTTTGCGTTGGGACGGGTTAAAATTTTCTTGTCGAAATATTTCTTTTTTTTTTGGACGAGTTCGATATCTTTTTTTTGGGTCCGATGAATGTAAAAAAGTTGGTGAACAAAAAAACTTGACGTGTTTTTTTTTTGTTAATTCTTTTTTAAGGGATTTTTTTTGTAAGAAAATCGTAAATAGTTAAAAGTTGAGGACCATTTTGTATTTTTTTTTACTTTGGGCCAGATTTTGGGCCACATTTTATGCGAATTTTAGGCTAGTTTGTCGACAAATGTGTATATTAGTAACAATTTTTTTTATATGGCTTATGTGTTTGGGCATCACATGTTTTAAAGTGTTTTTTTTTGCTATATTGGTTTTTTTTAATATAAATCGGGTGTACGTTTGTGACCATATCGATCATTTTTTAAGTATATTTAGTAAATTGAAGATGTTTCCCTCCGCCGGGTATTTTTTTTTATCTGAATAAATCGGTACTTTTTGTAATTTTTTTTTTCCTTTTTTCCCTCCCTACTTTGTTGCATACACAAAAATTTTTTTAAAAAAAAAAAAAAAAAAAAAAACAAAAATCGGGCTGGCCCAAAATGGGAGCCCGTTACTGTGGCACCTGGCCCACAGTCAAAACGACTGCGTATTAGTCGACAATTGTGTATATTTATAATGATGCCAACGACGTCGTTTTTGGCCAATGGGCTACTTTTTTTTGGGGGGCTAATAGTTGGCCTGCCAGTTGGGCCGACCCAAAAGAGTTTTTATTTATTTAGTAATCTATAACTTAGGGGTGTTGATCGGTTTGTTTATCGGGTTGTTTGGTTAGTTCGGTGAAAAATATTTTTTGAGTCAACCCGAAAACCGAACCGAACTGAGTACCGAATTCGGTCCGTTTCTCGGGTTGACCCGAATAACCAAACTTTACAATTTATTTAGAAAAAAAATTAATTATTATATATATATTTAGCAAAAAAAAATTCAAACATAAAAAATGTTTTTTTATATTATGTTAAATTTTAATAGTATTTTTTTGGTAACCATGGTTTTCGACACATTGACCGAATAATCCACGGGGTTTGAACCCACCGCCACACAGACTCAAACCAGGTAAAGCCTTCCCTTTTCAGGAAGTTGGCGTGGCCACTCAAGGTTGTTTGCACCTAGCTGGAATTGAACTTGAGCCATCACACAATTTAGAGTGATAGCCACAAACCCTTTTACCACTAGACCACCCTTGAGTGGTTTTAAATTTTAATAGTATTTATGTATATATAAATATATATAATTATATATTTATATAAATTCGATTTTCAGTTCTGATTGTCAAACCCATATATAACCTGAGAACCGAATTAGTAATTCGGTTCGGTTCGGTTTTGGCGAATTCGGTTAGGTATCGATTTTCGGTTCATTCGGTTTTTTCGGTTTTTCTACTCACCCCTACCATAACCGCCTATTTCGTTTATGTTCAATGGGCTCCGGCTAATTTTTGGCCCGCCAGTTGGGCCGGCCCAAATGGTTTTTTTTAACTTATTAATCTATAACTGCCCAAAATGAAGAAAAAAAAACTTTACAAACGGACCTTCAGTTTTTAACTATTTACGACTTTTTATATAATAAACTTTATTTGTCAAATATATACCACGTATCTACCGATTCATTCAAATCAAATAAAAAATACCAACTTTTTAAATATATAGATTTAACCACACCTGACTATATGTAAAAAAAAAAAGTTAACATACAAGTTAAGAATTAGCCCTATATCCACAAATCGTTCTCTTTACTAGCCCCCGCCATAACGTGCGGGTCAACTTTCCCCCTCGTTTGTTCTATCAAGTAAAAAGAATATACTAAAAAAGGAAGCTTAACCAAAGTCATTTATGTGATCCTGAATACCTTACACTCTTTTCCTTGTTCTCATTCATAATATCGTCTTCTCACTATGAAAAGTAAACATATATGGATTTTCATCATTTTATTTAGAAATGAATGATTTTTTAATACATATTTCGTTGCTATCCTCGTTGCTATCCACAAATACTCATCTAGTATGTTAAATGTATGCAACTTAACTGTTTTTTTTTGAATAGTTTCAAAATGTGTACGTGTTAAAGTTAGAACATGAAACATCATGTCGACATAAAAGTTTGCCAGGCTATTAAACAAGTTGGGAATGATTTGTACATTTTACGATTTGATTTTCACACTTAAAATGTTTGTATCTTGACATTTATACTCTTACATTATTTAGTATAGTGTGCAATTCAAGTAGAGCTGGAAATTCGGATCGGGTTCGGGTTGGCGGGTTCGGGTTAACAGGTTGACGGGTCAGAAAATCTCAACCCGAACCTGACCTAAATAATCGGATCAACTATGTTAATCTTAACATGTTTATACATAACCCGAACCTGACCCATTTAACCCATATATATACTTGAGTTGGCGGGTTAAATATGTTACACGGGTTGAATAGATTAAACGGGTTTCGGATTGACCCATTTAACTCGTTTTATATACAAACGTTGACACATTACATGGGTTAAACAGGTTAAATGGTTTTGTGGGTCGACCCGTTTAACCCATTTAACCCGTATAATAAAATATAAATAATTTTTTACTTAAGAAAAGAAATCTTAAACGGGTTAGCGGGTCGACCTGTTTAATTTATTCTCAACCCGAACCTGACATGTTTAATAAACAGGTTAGATGGGTCGACCCAAACCTAACCCGAATCTATTTAGACTCAACCCGAACCTGTTAATTTTCGTGTCGGTTTCACGTCGGGTTAAATTTAAGACATAAGTGTTAAGGATATAAACATCATGACACAATAATTTGAGTGTACAAATCAAGTAATGGAGTGTGCAAATCACCTCCAAACATGTTAGTGATGTTCGCATGTAAAAAACCTTAAGGATAGTGCTTCTAGTTTTGCTATTTTTATCTTTATATATGAGAAATGTGATGTTAATGAGGTAGATTTTAAAGGGCGGTTATCAGCACCTTCATATCTTCTTAACATGATTTTAACGAGGTATGTTTTGTGTGAAAACCTCATATAAGGATATGATATATCTATATTTTCTCTTTCAAACCCGTCTCGACAAGGATTGCATATGTTGTGGTATGTTCTAATTTATGTGAAAACCAATACACTAGAAAACTAGAGCGGAAAGAACACGATTTGAGCAACGCATCAAAACAAGAATCAACTAAGGTTTGATATCTCATTTGTTGACTAATCAAGAACACACACGAAAAATTTGCGCTCAAACATTTCATGTATATAAAAAGATATTAAATTTAAGAAGAATACCATGATAAACTAAGCAAGGTCTCTCAAAGTATTTGTTTAGAGCATTGGGTGCAGTAACACATCTCATTAGCCAAATCTAGGTGACATCTTTATGGTTTTAAATCAAATGCAAGTTACTGCACCACCACCCCGTCGCTGTTTCACTTGCTAGTTTATTGACGTACGCCAAATGAGAGCAATTTTTGTGGTGCTCTTGTAAATCTCTAAAAAGTTTAAATGGATGGGAAAAAACATTGAATTCGTGCAATTTTTTAGTCTGGTGTCTAACACTTCCTGAAACTAGCATGGATGTTTTAGTAACGTGTAATCAAAATTTGAGATATAATGTAACTTTTTAATAGTACACTCCTTTCGTTCTAACATATTTTCATCAGACAGAAAGCACACAAATTAAGAAAAGCATGACCAATACGCATTTTCAACCAATCAAATAAAATTTTCACTCATTAAAGTCTACTAGATCCACCAACATCAAAGTGAGTTGTACCACCAGTCACACATTGTTCAATAATAGGCTCTTCCTAGTAGTTTTTGTATTTTGGTGCCCTACTTTTCTTACAAGGAGGTTTAGGTTCTTTAACCGTCTTAAGATTGACACAAGAACTTTTGTTATGACCTTTTTGAAAACAATTTTAACATGTCATTTGCACCTATGTCCTAGGTACCCTATTGTCGTATTTGTTTTCATGAGGTGCTCTAATCCTTTTCTTCCTTGGCTTGCCCGGCATATTTTTGTGTTTTGGGGGTAAACTCTAGCCATTTCACTATAGTGTGCATAAATGTCATACCAGCAACAGGGGACAAATATTGATGGGTAAGCTTGATAATACATACCCTATCTGAAACATGTTAGAACATAATCCTCAAGCCTTTTATTGAGTTTGAACATAACAACAATGGAATGAGAAAAAGGTAAAGTTGAAAGCTGGCACATTCTACAACCACATGTCTTTAATTGTTCATTCACTTTGAAGGCTTGATGACATCAAATAACGTTTATTTTATAGCATCATTTATCCCGTCTTTATTGCTCGTTTTACATTCTTTTATATAAGAATTGATACTTAATTGATTATGTTTATTATTTGCAGTAAATATCGAGCATATGGTGAAAGTTAGTGAAAAGGCATGCATTTTGAAGCATAAACAAAACAAAGAGTTCAAAAAAGTCTATTGATTCTGACAACCGATACGGCGTATCATTCTAGAAGTATATGTCGTATCCAAGACTTTGACGAGCTAAAAGACCATTGCCTGACTTTGAAGAATACGTCGTATCCACATCAACGATACACCCTATATATAATACTTTGGTCAACGAAGAAGAACCAACTGGTTTTACATCAATACGTCGTATCCATAAAAAAGATATGGCATATCTGTGCCCTAACTTCACGAAGACCTCCATAACGAGAAGACTTAATACGCCGTATCCAAAAGCTTTCATTCGCCGTATTGAGAGGCGGTTGATGAATATTCCGGAATATTATAATCGTGGAGCCTATGCTAAATACCCTAATACGCCGTACCCCACATCGGTCAATATGGCGTATCGACCTTTTGAGAAACCCTTGTAATTCCAAAACCCTAAACTCAGTTTTAAGTATGCCTTTAACCACCAAGTTCGATTTTCAGAAGATCTAAGAAGCCAAGAAGGCCCAGCAACGTGCTTTAATCCATAGGGAAACCCTTGTAATTCCTATACTCTAAATACGCGTTCGGTTTTTGGTATCATTCATTAACTTGGTTAGTTTACCTTAATTGTTCGTCTATGAAATTTGTATTCGTTACAATGGTTATTGGTTAATACCTTTAGGTATTAGCCATGTTTATGATAATTGAATGTTTGATTTATGCTTATTCTGATTGCTTCTTGTAAGTTGTGTGTTGCTTTATGCTTATCAATTTTACTCATTTATGTGCTTTAAGTATGTGAACTATCATTCAACTGGATCTCGAAAGAGAGAATCCCAAACACTTATGTGAGGTGCTAGTATATACTTTCCGTGCTGTTATTACGAGGTCTAGAAGGTTGGGTTATAAAAAAAACTTTTAAAGAGTAGCTTAAATGACTCTAATATTGCTATTGTCTAGGTAGAAAATCCCATTTGCTTGAGGACAAGCAAATTCTAAGTGTAGAGTATTTGATGAGGTGTCATTTTATATATTTTTTCGGGGTCATTTAACCCCCTAAATCGTGCATTTATTCCCAAAATAGGTACCCAATCATTC
>BQNB010103011.1:0-24121 GCA_026074375.1 Tanacetum coccineum | reverse complement strand
CCAATCATTTCTTCAATTAACCAATCAAATCATTTCTTCAAATTCTCACCAATGATTATTAAGCACAACAATCATTTTTCTTAAAACAAAATCATTTTCATTATTTTTTGAAAAATTTAAATATCTCACAAACCGTTAAATTGTTACGCAAAACGAATGATTCAATCACGACGAAAATTAACTCACCTCTTTATAGAGAGTCACTTTTATATATTTACGGCGAACGTTTTCTTCGATTTTTTTGTGAGGTTCAAATTTTCGCTCTATAAAATTACATGTGATTTGTAAAGCTATTGTTAATTTGTGAATTTAAAATCCAATGTGATTTGTAAAATCACATATTATTGTTAAAATAACATATCACATGTGATTTTACAAACCATGCGTGCTTTTAAAAAAATAACAAATGATGTGTGGTTTTGCAGGGCAAAAATTTTAACTCTAGAAAATAAATCTTGAAAAAAAGTTCGTCAAAAGTATATCCGAGTGCCCTCTACTGAAAGATAAACAAATTTTCGTCGCAATGATGTATTTTTCGTCGCTTGACGATTTACTGTTTGAACGATATTTTATTTTCATAAAAAGTTAGAAAGTGGGTTTTTTTATGAAAAAATGAATGATAATATTTGTCATTTGATCTTTAAAAAGTTTGTAATATATGTTCATGTCACCTCATCGCTATATACACACACGAATTGCACTAATTCTAATCAAGGTAGCTAGTCAATATGGCGTATATGCTCATCAAGATGGGTGTTGTCCTCGTGCTTTCGGAGGCCCCTGGTCAAAACCGAAAAATGTAGCCTAAAAATAGATAATAAAAGAAAGTCAGCATTTTAGATGATGCAATAAAAACTTGCTAATAAAATCTAAAATAGTTTTTTTAAGACTTCCTTTAGAAGGAGTACATATGAAAATGAGTTTTTTTTACAAACTTCGTTCCCGTGGTTTACACATAGTTTCACTTTTTGTTCATCCCTAAACTTTTTTTCACTATTTGTCTCGCTTCTTTACAAATCTTGCACTCTCCGTCCCTCTTGCTAACTGCAGTTATTGAAGTCCGTTAAATCACCCTTACGTGCTAAAAATATTAGGGTATTTTGGTCTTTTTGCTCCTCAGCTACCAAACATAACTCTTTTTGGCTCCTCACTTCCTCAGTTACCAAACTTATCTCATTTATTTCGTCCAAGCATTTGCACTTCAAAAAACCATCCTACCCTAATTTTTCCAAGAACTCTAATCGCTAATTCGAGATGGTTAAAGGTTAATGACTAGTTGATAATGTAGTTTCAAATTTATATCTTTTTTTGTTTCAATTGATTGTTCATAATTAAATCCAGATAAGTTAGGTTAGAGGCATATTTATATGTTTTGTTTTGAATATAAAAATGTACTTCCAAACACCCCTTTAAGCCATGGAAGGGATATAATTTTTTTTCCAGCTTCTCAAGGGGTGTTTGGGACATGCTAAACTCTATTTAAGAATGCTTGTGATATTTATATGTTGACGGAGTAATACAATTTACCGTATCAACAAAGAAAAACTGAGAACACTAGCATTCATTATATGGCTTAAAAAGGGTGTTTGAATAATTGGTAAAAATGTAAATGTTTTTATGTGATCCTAAAATTGTAATGATGCCTGTTTGGTCATAGATTTTATATTACTTCTGTGTAAGGATGCTGGACTGCATAGTGGTCTATATAGAGTCTTATGACCAATATAAGAAATGTAGATCAAGAGTTTGGGATATCCATGGAGCTAGATATATTTCTTTGGCGGGAACTTTAAGAGTTGATGATGCCAGTACAACTAGAAATGTAGTCAATCTTGTAGAGTTAGTAGTGAGTGATCCTGAGATAATGATGATGCTTGGATTTTATCAGCCTCTTTGGTCTTCATATGTTAGGGGGTCTGCTGCATACTGAGGATAAAGGAGTGTTTGGTTCTAATTGGGAAATGTAGTCTGATGCTCAGTATATCTTCACTTGCAGTGGTGAATAGGTGAAACTTTAGTTGTCTATCCATGAGAACTAATATGTCTAGCTGTTTGTTTAGCTGTATTTTGTTAGCTTGCCTGTGCAGTATAATTATGTTTGGTGAATGTCCTAATTCTTGCCACAAGTAATAAACAAAAGCAGCTTGAATCTAGTGTCTTTTTTTTGCTATCTTTGAAGAAGTGATCACGATATTAGATAATGATACATCAACTGATTATAATACATCCAGTGATGAAGAACTGGTCATAATGGGTGATATTAGTTTTCCAGACAGTGATGATGATGATGATACAGAGAGTGATGATGATACTAATACATCCACTGATGAGTACACGACATTTCGTGGTCGTGATCTTGAGTGGCATTTTCCTAAGCTGACTGAGCAAGATATTGAACAAATATATGACCAACAAATTAAAGACATGCATGAAAAATTGAGAGAAGAAGAAACTAAACCACAATCTGCTTCAACTTCAAGAGTAAGCAAGGTCAAAGGAAAAGAAAAGTTGAAAGTTGAAAGTTCAAAAAGTTGCTAATAAGGGTATACAAGACCATCTTAATGACAAGTTGTGAACTTGGTCCTCGAGCTTTAAGAGAAAGAGTTGCAGAAGTTATTAAGAATCTTAGAAGTAAGGTTAAAGTGAGAAACTGCATACTTGCTTTAAGAGCTCATAGATTAAATGTGGGATGTTCAAGCAACAAAAGGAGGAAGTGTTAATAAGTTGTTACTTGATGTGAATTTTTTTGGTACATGTTTTAATGGTGGTACTATATTAATGGTTTAAGACACTAAGTACTTATGAAGCATTAAGCTTATCTATATGATATTTGTAGTTTGATCTATGTATTCTCATATTGTAATCCTTGGATTGTATGTTTTGTTGTTTATTTGGTTCCTTATTTGTCTTTCTGGTTTTAGGGCATTTCCAAAATCAATATCTTGCACTTTTGGTTTGTACTAAACCATATGGTATATGTTTATATGAAGCAATAACCTTTGCATTTATATGGTCTGTGTTTGGTACAACCTGTTTGCATATTAGATGGTATTGTTTGGTATTGGATTTGCGGTTTGCAGTTTAGGGGGTGTTTGCAATTGCATTTGCAGTATGCAATATGCATTTGCAATTGCGTTTACAGTTTCATTTGTTGTATGCATTTGCATTTTACAATTGCATTTATTGTATGCATTTTCATCTGCAATTTCATTTGCAACATGCATTTGTATTTGTAGTATGCATTTGCAATTGCATTTGCAGTATACATTTGTAATATATATTTGCAATTGCAATTGAATTTTCAGTATGCGTATGTATTTGCATTTTCATTTGCAGTATGCATTTTCATTTGCAATTTAGGGGGTGTTTGTAACTGCATTTGGAGTTTGCAGTTTAGAAGGTGTTTGGAACTGCATTTGTAGTTTGCAGTTTATGGGGTGTTTACATTTTCAATGCAATTGCATCTATAGTTTCATATGCATTATGAAGTATGCATTTGAAATTGCATTAGCAGTATGCATTTAAAATTGCATAAGCTGTATGCATGTGCAGTTTAGGGGTTGTTTGGAACTACATTTATAGTTTGTGCCATGGTGCTTTTGCATTTTGTGAGAAACTACCTAAACATGCAAACTACTTAACAACATCATTGAAATAACCAAATGAAACGACATTATTGAAATAACCAAATACACCATTGAAATAACCTTAACATGCATTTATATTTCATTTAAACAACCAAATACAACAACTCAAATGAAATAACCAGTTTAGGATTCTAATATAATTCTAAAAGTTACACATCATTTAGATTAAATCAAATGGTTTAACTCGTCCATCTTCTCTTCCCACTCTTGTTATTTCCTTAATTTGTCCTCCCACTCTTGTTCAACTCTTGCTTCTTCTAATGTATGTGTTAATGCTTCTTGGTCTAATCTTAGTTGATGTTTGTTTGTATAATGGTAGACAATTACATATTGTTAGATAGATGACATATACATGTATTTACTTATTGGTTAACTTATTAGTTTACATACTTATTCATCGGTAAGATGTCCATCACCGCGCCACTCTTGTTCAGCCCTTACTTCTTCTTCTAAATTTTTTATTAATTCTTCCTGGTCTAACATTCCACTACCACCTACACTAGTTCCATTTTACGGAACAATATCCTTGTGGAAAACCTTAACCAAATTTCTCATTGTAATGTTAAGATAATTGGTTGATTGTTTAGAAGAAAATACATAAACATTATAAAGTATTAAAGAAGCTCCTACGGTAATAGCCTTTCCATAATCACCCTCTGTAAGGACTTAGTGATGAATTGTACCAGAAATTGTACCTGAAGGATCTTGGAGTGTTACGGTTAAATCACCTAGCGCATTCGACATTCAAGACTTGATTAATGCAACAACCTTTTCAAGTTTCTCATTTTCTGCAAAAGCTTTTCATATCGCCAAATCAACCACTCGCGATACCCCCTTCCACGTTTAGATACTCAATCGCGTTAACCCTCGAACCATAAGTAAAATTATCATCCTCACTCATATCCTCAATCAGCTTCTTAATATACTCTTGTGTCGTCATTACACACTCCTGCCCACCTTCCTTAATATCTACACTTTAACGGAGCTTCGCCGCTTGAACAATACCTGCAGGATCTCGTATTGTCCTAACCGCCTTTTCAGCACCAAATTCACATTTAGGGGTTTGAGATGAAACTAGATTTCAGGTGGTGCGGGTTGTGTCAAGGCTTTGGTGGTCGCGGTTGTAGGGACGGAGGGCGGCAATTGGTCAGATATCAGAGTCATCTATAGCAAAATAAACGAATTGTTCACATTGATTATTTTGGTGGTGAATTCATTCTTTCAATGTATTTTTACACTATGAAATGAGTAACCAACTTTGACAAGAAGAAGATGAACGCAGGAAGCAAATGACAAAGAAGATATGCAAATAAGGAGTAAAAAGACCAAAATACCCTCACGTTTTTAGCACGTGAGGGTGATTGAACGGGCTTCAATAACGGCAGTTAGCATGAGGGAAGAACAGTGTAAGATTTGTAAAAAAGTGGAACAAACCGTGAAAAAAAGTTTGGGGAGGGACGAAAGGTGAAACTATGTGCAAACCACATAGACGAAGATTGTAAAAACTCTAAAAGAAGAGTAAAATAGACTGTTCGTTCCTAAAGTTGTACACAATGTACCAGTTTAGTTCTATTTTTAAAATAAACACGCGTATTATCTCTGACTTTCTATTTGTGCATCTTAAATGAAGACACCCAATCGGCCTGACTTTACCAAATGCCCACCACTGGCCCTTCCCCTTTTCGGGTTTGGATTTTTCGTGTCGTTTTTGTCGTCGTGGTCGACGGGGAAGAAAGAAATGAATGAATGTTCTTTTGGGAAAATGTAGAATAATACACCTACCGAGACGAAAGCCATAGGTGAGTCTAGTAGGTGGACGTATCGAACCGAAATAAGATCTAAGATTGACATGTTGATACACTGATTTACCATAATAATAATTAGAGTCAATGCAGACTCCGCCGTGGGAAGAGCCACTTCTTTCTTGCTTGATAGGGGGGCTTCCATTCACCAACGTAGACTAAAAGTGCTCTCCAAACCGTGCTGGATAGTCGCCCATCACACGGCTCTCAAACCCAACCTGTGGTGGATCCCGAGTGAGAAAGTAAAAGCCTTTTATCCTTTGCCCCATACTTTGAGATGCTCCTCCCCGCCGATCAAGCGGCGACGCTGCTCTTAGCTTTAAGCCGCTATCGTTCGGTTCGGATAAGTCAAGTCCCTTCGGTTAGTTCGCTCAGGTGATCCTCCCTTATCTTCCCTAACGTTCAGAGTTGTTCTGGTTTGAGAAAGGAGCACCGGCCGAGCGCCCTGAATGAATAAGAAATTGACAGCAGAGGTAATTGCAAATTCTTATTCAAGGAAATTTGTCCAATAGTCACAAATGGTGCCTCCATAGGTTGACATCCGATCCAACCTAGTAGTAAGCGATCCGCCAAAAGCAACCAAAATATTCCTTGGTGAATCGGGCGAAAACTTAAACTACGTACATACATACTTTAAAAAAAGGTAAAGCCAACATACATATAAAAACTAGTGCTATTGCGGCTACACCTCCCACTTTGTTAGGTATACTACGAAGAATGGCATGGATCGGAAGGAGATACCATTCTAGTACAATATGAGGCGGGGTGGGCATCGGATTAGCAGGTATATAATTGTCGGGATGCCCCAAAACATTAGGAGCATAAAAAATAAAAATGGAAGAAAAGATAGAAAAAGCTACCCAACCTACTAGATCCTTTACATAAAAATAAGGGTAAGAAGCAATTTTATCCATCTCTGAATGTACACCCAATGGATTATTTGATCCATATTGATGCAATGCGGCCAGATGAAGAAGACTAGCGCCTACTAAAAGAAAGGGGAGTAAATGATGAAGACTAAAAAATGATTTAAGGTGGCATTGTCCACGGAGAAACCACCCCAAAGCCAAGTCACTATGGTATCTCCTACTACAGGTATGGCGCTAGCTAAGCTTGTAATTACTGTAGCCCCCCAAAAGCTCATCTGACCCCAAGGTGGTATGTATCTTATAAAAGCTGTCACAATCATTAATAGTAAGATTACAACTCTGACACACCGAACAAATTCCCTAGGACTGCTATAACTCGCATGATATAGACCACAAAAAAGATGAACGAGAGCTGGAGAAACGTCTACGAGTAAAGCACCGTATACATATAACTACTTTCCACCTACGCTCCGCCATCCATTACAAGTTTAGGAACCTAGGTAATAGTATCCCGATCAAAGAGCTGACGAAGGGGATGAGCGGAATAGGGAGTCTACTGGACGCGGTTCAACTAGCGGACACTCTTGGAACAGCTGGAGTAAAAAGTCCCCAAGTGAGCGTATTATAGGGGACCGCCAAGCACATCCGGCAAGGATCAAGGACGATCTCGTTATTGCATAGCTCAAGTCGGAGTAAGGTGCCATCGGACGTCCAACAGGCAGTCTCACGATCGGGCATGAGTGTCCGGGAGACTGGGCGAGATCTATCAGAAGGGAATTCCCCATACAAATAGAGGCGCCTATCAAAAAGATACTCTGAAGGTTTCGGGATCAAGGTCTCATTAGCCGAAGAAGACCCTGGACAATCCACGTGGCCTGCTTGACGGACGTCAACGACGGAGACATCGTAAATTGGTCCACAAGCATCGCGATAAGTCCTCTGTCCTACTACAGGTGCCGTGACAACCTTTACCAAGTCCGAACGATTGTCAACCACCAGATCCACTGGTCTGCAATATTCACCCCGGCCCACAAGCACAAATCCTCGACGTAGAATATAATCCCAAAGTACTCCAAAGACTTAAATATAATAAATAAAGAAGGTGGTAAGACCCTTGCAGAGTTCCCCAACAACATAGAGCTTGGGAAGCTCAGACCCAGTCAAGATCCGAACAACAAGGAGCACTCAACTACTACTCTAGTCTAGTAGTCGTTTTTTCTATTAGTTGCAATGCAAACAGGCCTTTACTTAACTTATGAGATTATTTGAGTAGGCTTGCCTTAGTTGTCTGCTATAAGATAACTAGTTTTGGGGCTTTCGACATAAAAAAGCCTATTCAGCTTAGCTTCGCTATCGCTCATGACTTGTATTGTAGTCGGCCCATAATGCCTCTGTACTCTTTCTAATGCTAATGTCTTATTCCTTAATTCATTTTTGATTTGAGTTGCGATAGCTTCCGCGCCAACAAGATAGGGCTCAGCCAAAGCCATACTAAGCGAGAAAATCCCCTTTATATCTTTTTAGTCATAGTCAAGCATGTTTTTGCCTTTATTGAGGTAAACAACTTGTGACAAACCACCGCCAGTTAATGGCTGCTAACTCTCTCACGTTAAATACATGACACAAATTGAACATAAGATGAGTACCTTTTTATGCAACTTTCCCATTTAACGAATACATGCTACAGTTTATTTAAAAACGTTGGCAGTTATTATTAATTTTTCATGTTATCGTTGTTGTTGTTCTTCTCATTATACTTCTCAGCGTCATTATCATTAGCTCTATCAGACTAAATGAGTCTCAATACCCAAAGCGTCATATATATACGAGATGATATGCATAAAAAAACAAGCACATAATTTTTTGATATGTAAATAAATACACGAGATTGTGCATCAAACAACGATTACAAGCAAGAAACAATCATGAGTTAATCATAGGAACAATTTTTGTAATAAAAAAATGTAAACTGATTACAAAAAAGGTCCTTAATGTAAATATAAAGATTTTATACTGTTGGTGCAATATTGGCTAAATTTTTTTATGTTTTAATAATGATAAATAAACATTTGAGACACATAAAATCATAAACGATTACCGAAAACCAAAACGCACCATCTTCAGACCCGACGTGCCAGGTTGATGCGCCAGACCTGCACGCTTGGGCCTGATTGGTGCGCGTTTGTTTTTTCCAAGTCGGCTTTCCTTTTACTCGACTAAAGTGTATCTTTCAATACATGTTTGTACATAATATTTGAGATGTTAAGTAAGCTCGCAACAATATGTGGACTTTGAGAGATGACTAAAACAAGTCCTCATGTTTTACAAAATGCCAACTCAAAATGTTTTGTAAATGTCATTAGCTAAGGCCAAAATGTTTGTCTCAAACCTAAGATATTCATACATTCACTAAACCTTCAAATGAAAGCATTCAAGTGCCCATAATTCTTATGTATGTCTTTAAAAATCACGTAACAAGTTTACTCCCTTATTGGTCAAATAAGTCAAGCCCATTTTATGTAAACGAAACTTTCCCTTTATGGGTTAATGCTTTACGAAAGATGCATAACACTTATCTTGGTTGTATCAAGGTGATTACTGATTATACTAATTGTGGCTTAATCAAGGATTTTGAAATTTAAATTTTTGAATTTGAACATTTTAAATTTGAATTCTCATTTGCATATGCTTACTTCCCCAACACTCAACCTCTTACAAATCAAACTTTACAACATTCTTGTCTGCTACATTTCAACACAAGTTTTTCTTTATTCTCATTGTCTCTCGCATTCCAAGCAATGTCACCATATACTCCTACACAATAAATAAATACTTTCCTACCTACACTTTTCCTTAAATCACTCTCCTTGACCTCCATGTTTCCTCTACACATGATATCATCAAATAAGCATACTTTTTCGTAATCATTTATTCTTATTATATTGCTCAAATGCTATGATTATATTAGATGTTGGTACTTAATTGCTTACTTTTGAATATTTTTTATGGAGCAATTCTGGAAATGACACGGAAAATGTATTCTGCCTAAGAGGAAGGATGCGACATATCTACCTTTAGTGATACGCCGCATTAAACTGCTTCAAATACGCTAAGGAAAGAGCCCGTATCAAGATGATACACCATATCCCACTTTGTGGATACGGCGTATATAAGCCCTGAATAAAGAGTTGACCCATCGTATCAAAGGCATACCCGTATCGACCAAAAAGTGCGATGCAACATATTAAAGGTGTTGGAATTTATTGTCTAATAACCTGATTCGTAGTAAACGAGTCGAGTAATATATATAGTAATCACGTCGGATAAAAATTACTTGTGGACAAGTAATAGTCTATCCTCCGGATGTCGTGTCCCAACGAGAGATGAATTTGAAATTCACGAGAATGTTTCGTTTGATGCTTGAATGACAAATATTTTGGTTTTTGGTTTTTAAACTAAGTATATAATAAAAACAAACTATATAAAACTAGATGACAATAAGCAAGCTAATAAACGAAGAGGTATAAAATAAAAGATATGCTTGCTAAATTAATTGATTAGATCCTTAAGTGTGAATTAAATATACAATTAAGTCCTTATCGATGAATCAATATCTTTCTAAGAAATTATCTTCTCACAACGTTGGCTTATATTGAAAACAACTTTTATTAAGATATCGATTACTAAATTAATGCCTAATTATTCTTACGGCTTTTGCCCGCTCGAATAACCAAAACAATAATCTGAGTAATATAAAAATCACTAATCAATATTTTCCCTTTTTTACTAATCACTCTTAATTCGCTAAACAATTTATCATTTAACAAGCATATATAAAATCTACTCACTAAGCATATTAATCAACAAATAAGCAAACATAATCATCATAAGCTAAATAAATATAAACTACTAAAATTGAAAAGAGAAAGAGGATATAACCAAATGATGAACCGAATCGAATATAAAACCACCCGATCTAATAAACTTATTTAAAATCTAAAGCTTAAAACTTGATTAATATCTAAATAACTAATTAGCTAGTAAAGGTATGAACTTTATTCACTAATTAGCTAGTTAAATACTTAAAAAGCTTAAAACTTTATCCAAGAAATAAGCTTAAAAGACCCTTAAGCTCCACGCCAAAGAGGTAGAATGAGTTTTCATCAACAATAAGACAAGCAAAATGTTAAGACAAATAAGCTATGTGAATAAGCTATAAGCTAAAAGCTTAAATTCCAAAATATCAAGTATTTTGAAATAGAAAAGCTAAAAGCTAGTAGATCTAGACTAATAAGCTATTTTAAAAACTTTTATAAAAACTAGATCTATTTGAAAACTAAATGGAATAAGCTAGATCTAAAAATAAAACATGAAATAAGCTAATAAGCTAAAAACTCTCAAAAATAAGGGTGCTCAAGACTTAAAGAATAAGCTGAGTAGAAGACTCATGGCACCCTTTTTAGCATTCGAATTGAGCATAAGCAAGAAATAAGCAAAGAAAAGTTGGTTCTGGTTTGACATCAGATCCAATAACAGGGACATCCACAGACCTCACAACATTAAACTGTTATGGCTGACTCGGTGAATAATATGGAGGTTGGTTATAACCAAAATCTTGATTGTAACAGGACCCGATCGTAATTAGGGGTGTGTTCCCTTTTGGCAAATCAAAGCCCGGGTGAGGGTTCCCTCCACAAAACTCATACGAGTATGTCTGAATCGGTGCTGTGGGGGTTGGTTACAGAAATAGGTGTTTTCATTATAGGAATAAGGATTTTGGTCATAGACAAACCTGTTTCCCGTCCCTACAATTCTACACCCGGGATAATTTTCACTATTTCGGGGACCCCCACAACATGAGCAATGATATTGGCCAAATAATATTTGTCTTTCAATTTGATTCAAAGCTCGGGAAAGTTTTGCCAGTTGCTCATTTAAAGCTTCCGAGTCAGACATAGCAAATAAAGAATTAAACGGATAAGAGGGTAAAGAAGATAAGAATTAAACGAAATAAGAGGATAAAGGAGAATATTTTTATATTTTTTATAAAGATAATAAAAATATTTTTTGCGTTTTTTTAATATTTATAAAAAGAAAAGGAAAAATTAAAATAAAAATAAAATAAGAAGGAAAATATTTTTGGATTTTTATAATTTTTTTTAAAATACGAAAATAAACTTTCCGAAGAAAGGATCTTCAAGGCACTAACTTCAAACACCACGTGTAGATCGTACACCGCTCCCCGGCAACGGCGCCAAAAACTGATTCGTCCCGAAAGACTAGTCGAGTAATATAATATATAGTAATCACGTCGGATGAAAAATACTTTAGGAAAAGTAATATTCGATTCTCCGGATGTCGTGTCCCAACGAGAGATGAATTTGAAATTCACGAAAATGTTTTGTTTGATGCTTGAATGACAAAATTTTGGTTTTGGCTTTTAAACTAAATATATAATAAAAACAAACTATAAAAGACTAGATGACAATAAGCAAGCTAATAAACGAAGAGGTATATAATAAAAGATATGCTTGCGAAGTGGAATTGATAGATCCTAAGTGTGAATTAAATAATAAAATGAACAATTAAGTCCTAATCGATGAATCAATATTTTTTTTTTTTTCTAACACATTAGTCTTTATCACAACGTGGGCCTTATATTGAAAACAATTTTTATCAAGACATCGATTACTAAATTAATGCCTAATTATTCTTACGGCTTTTGCCCGCTCGAATAACCAAAACAATAATCTAAGTAATATAAAAATCACTAATCAAAATTTTCCTTTTTTATTAATCACACTTAATTCACTAAACAATTTACCACTTAGCAAGCATATAAGAAAACTACTAACTAAGCATATTAAGAAACAAATAAGCAAACATAATCAAAAATTATTTAACTAAATTAAATCTAAACTACTATGGATTGAAAAGAGAAAGAGGAAGAATCGAATGATAACCGGAAATGATAAAAACCACCCGATCTTACAAACTTAAAAAACAAATAAGCTTATCACTTTAAAAGCTTCTACTTCACTAATTAGCGAGTAAAGGTGTCAACTTTATCTACTAATTACTTTCATAAAAACCATAAAGATCAAAACTTTATCTATTTATCAACCTTATAAGACCCTTAAGCTCCGACCTTATATGATGAAAAGATGAAATTAGAGATAAGACAAGAAAGCAAGAGATTAGGATAAATAAACTATAAGCTAAAAAAATTTAATTCCAAAATATTAAGTATTTTGAAAATAGAAAAGCTAAAAGCTAATAGATCTAGAATAATAAGCTATTTTAAAACTGTTATAAAAACTAGATCTATTTGAAAACTAAATGGAATAAGCTAGATCTAAAAATAAAAGATGAAATAAGCTAATAAGCTATCAAAGCTATTCGAATAAGCTAATAAATAGCTTATTCAAAAAGAAGGGATTAGAAAAAGAAATAAGCTAATAAGCTAAAAATAAAAGATGAAATAAGCTATTTATTAGCTTATTCGAATAGCTTTGATAGCTTATTGATAGCTTATTAGCTATTCGAATGAGCTATAGGAGCTTATTCGATTAAGTGATAATAAGCTTTTAAGCAATAAGCCAAAATAAGCTTAAAAAGAAAAGAAAAGAAAATAAAGGATTAGAAAAAGAATAAGCTCAAGTCACTTCCATCACAAACATCTTCACTAATATGCTAAAAAGAGTTGATTACAATAAGCTAGATAAGCTAAAAAAGCTTTTACAATAATCCCAAAATAAGCTACACTATACTACTCTTACTCCTAAATCTACACTACACTATTTTTTTTATCTAAAAACTAATAATTCAAATGCAATCTGCGTGCTCATTTATATATCCAAAAGTGTGGGAGGGTAAATTCGTCCTTTCAGTACACCAGCCAATCAAAACCTAAGAGCCAAGGGCATAAAAGGAAATTCATGTGTGGGAGCGTGTATAACGAAATTTCCATGAAATTTCCGCACCGCCTCAATTAATTTCGAATGATTGGAGGAATCTTCCTTAGACTGCTAGCGATAAAGTGCATAGATCCATCAATGGAAGCAAGCCACGTGTCCTTTATTCTTGCATTTAATAAACGCGTCCCATTTACTCGTTCACACCTCGTTGAACTTTTTTAAATCACTGATAGAAAATGATAAAAGAAGCCCTACCACGTTCGAATATACATTGGTCCAAAAATGATAGTGGGCGGTCACGTGCCCTATTGGATTTATTTTAAGCTCACGTGAGCATGCACCAATATCACACAGCACATATATTTCATTTGAGATTGAGATATCAAATTTCTTTATTGAGGCTTTGTGGTAGATTTGGGCCTTCACATTTCATTGTGCCTTGTTGTTTGACTTTCTTCATGACCGAAGATTCAAACGTCATTTGTAGCATGGGTTTAAACAGTTGGGCTCGATAACAAATGGGCTAAGTGTAACTTGCACTTCTATTCATTTGTACTTGGGCAATAATAATTATGGGTCGGTTTGACCCATATAAATGGTGTCGGGCCGGCCTAATAAAAGATGAAGGCACCATCGGACTCGAATTTTACGCGAGCTCTTTCAATGAAATGCTCGGGGAATTTTTATGACTTCGTCTTGATCTCGAATAATAAGTAAACTTGATTGAATCGAACCCGAAAATTCTTGTTTTTGCTTCGTTTTCAATCCTTAGTACCTGCAAGACATAAAAACACAGTACAAACATATTTGCACTATAATTTTCCATATTTTAGTGTTATTAGTCTGAATTATAGTGTTTTCTGATGATAAATGATTGTTTAAAGCACACATCAATACCCCCACACTAAGTCATTGCTGGTCCCCACACGCAATAGTTAACAAAATCACGCTCGCAAAGAAATAATTTAACCCGCCCCCTAACTTATGACCTCTCACAATCAAATAAGAACAGAAAAGGTCCATTAAAAATTCAAAAATCATTTATTTCGAAAGCGCCTCCGTTTTTACCACTTATTAAATAATAAATAAAAACAAAGATAAAAATTTTATAAAATTTATTTAAAAGGCTTAAAGAACGGGAGTTTGTCATCCTTGATTTTCACAATCCCAAACTAAGCTTAAAATGAAATCACAGTTAAATATAATATTAGATGCTAACACTACTCATAAATGCTAATTGTGTAAATGCAGCTACTTTTCGCTCCCTTATTCCTAATTTCCTCTAAGAATTTTATTATTATTATTATTGTTGACAAATAAATTATGCCTTATTAATATAAAGTAAACCGGTTTAAACCATAATTAGTTTGAAATCCTTTCCTAAAGAGACGATATGCTGAGAATAAGGTCCACATTAAGGTTCTAATTTCAGCATAAGTTTAGGGTTTACCTTCATTTCATCCAAAACGAACTCAACTAACGAGTCAAGAGATGGAGGATTTATTTAGATAACCCTAGTCCAGAAATTTGGCTTATTATTATTATTCATTAAACATTTTATATCCCTCAGCCTTTAAACAACTGACACCTAGGCATACTAACCGAGGGGGCAGAGCCAGTAGTCTTATTTCGACCTCAGTAATTTCCTCGACCTTTTGAAGACTGACACATCGGGCGTCCTAACCGACAGAGCCAGTAAACTTTTATCAGTCTCGATTATTATTTATTATTATTACTTCCACCCTTTAAACGACTGCAACATCGGACGTCCTAACCGACAAGAAACAGTGGTCCTTAATCAGCTTCAGTTTTATTACATTATATTATTATCATTAAAGCCAAAATTTCAAGCCTGTGGTCTTTTATGCTTTGAGACATCATGCGTCCTAACCGACAAGACCCGTAGCCATTTCCCCACAACACTGACATTAAAAAAAAAAAAAAAAAAAAAAAAAAAAAAAACAAAAAAAAAAAAAAAAAAAAAAAAAAAAAGAAAAAAAAAAAATAAAAAAAAAAAAAAAAAAAAAAAAAAAAAAAAAAAAAAAAAAAAAAAAAAAAAAAAAAAAAAAAAAAAAAAAAAAAAAAAAAAAAAAAAAAAAAAAAAAAAAGAAAAAAAAAAAAAAAAAAAAAAAAAAAAAAAAAAAAAAATAAAAAAAAAAATAAAAACAAAAAAAAAAAAAAAAAAAAAAAAAAAAAAAAAAAAAAAAAAAAAAAAAAAAAAAAGTACCTCGATGTGTACCTACTTTCACCAGAAGATCCATGAAGGGATTTAAACTAATAATCGGCAAAACCAAAGTAACTTTATTTATTTAACAAATTAATAACGTTTATTAAGCTGGTATGATCAAAAAGCCACAATTACCTCTATGAGCTCAAGAGATCCAACACTCCGCTTAGCAACTAACTTATATTCAACTCTATCATTTTTCGTCCTTTGCAAAATTTTAAAGTTTAGCAAACGCTTAGTCTCGAAAGCTAAGAGAAAAGCTAGAGTTTAATACTCGTTCAAATCAAAATATCCCTAGTTCTACGGGCCTACTTATTACTAACATTTCCATATTTTTATATTTATTTATTTATATATTTTTTTTAAATATAAAATAAAGCAACAAAAAATTGTGTGTTTAAAAAAAAATAGTTAAAACGGGTTGCGTGGATACATCAAGCACATGTATGAATCAATTTCGACAAAAATCCCCCTCCCCCCACACACTTAAAACGAACATTGGCCTTAATGTTCAAAAATATCGGGTTTTACCCCCACACTTAGGAATGAAAAAGGCAAATGAAAAAAAATCCAAGTGTGAAAGGGGAAATAAAATTCAGATATATATATGATCAGGATTAAGAATTCCCAGGATATAATCATGAAAATAATCAGAGACCACATGATTGGAGGATTAAAAACAAGCATGAAGGTCTTCAAGATCATAGGGAATCCTGCAAGAAAAAACAGATAACCACGAAACACAACAAGGATAGAAGCACACCCCCACACTTATTCATTAATACTACTACTAAACTAATATATTATTACTACTAAGAAAGATAGAAAGAGAAAGAGAAAGAGAACACGGGTTGCCTCCTGATAAGCACTTGTTTTTGTTCGAGTCTCAAAGCTTGACTCCTACAGTTATTTCATTTAGCTCCATGGTCTAACCATCACCCTAAGTGAGTGAGGAGGGTAATAGCAATACATCGCCACCTTAGGTGAGTAAATGGCAGCAGGACGGGGTGATGGCCAAATGGAAATCACTATAAAGGTCTCTCCATCACCCACGTCATATTCAACCGACTGTGTTAGGGAGAAGAAAGGATCAAATCTTTCCACATCTCTTAAGCAAGTCTGCTTAGGATCGAGAAGCGGTGGGACTGGTAAGAAAGACACATCAATAACTAAAGTCGACTCAGGGGGGTCCAGACTACTAATGTCCTCAAACTCCTCATCAAAGAGTGGATTATCATAACATAAGGTAGAATCATCATTAAAGTCGAACAAAAGGGTTTGAGAAAGTCACATTAAATGATCTGGATATCGAATCAGAATGACCTAAGGGTTCATCAAACACTCTTGGGATTGGGACTGGGACAGGGTCATCGGCTAATAAACGTTCTAGTTCTTCTATGTCCCTAATAAGATTGAAGTCAATTCCCTAACCCCGTTGATAGGGTGTCTAAATGCTCTCCTAAAGGTAAGTTGATATCTACTATAGTATCTTCCAAAACATCAGTACAATGTAGAGGTTGATCAATAGGCATACTATACTTTAAATCAGTACTAGACTTTATTAATTCGATTTTCCCTTTCGGGAATAGTGCTAATAACCTCATCCCCCACTAAGAAGGTGTCTAAAGGCTTTATGGTAGCTAAAACAGGTGGGGTTGGTATGTACACAAGTGGCGGAGGTGTGATAGGAGCGGTATTATGATGTCTTAAAATTTGCTCATCGTTAAAAGGCACCTCCGTGTAATCATCACTCCGCTCAGTTTTCTCCTCGCCCAACAAGTGGAATAGGCTCTAGGAGGTCAACATTTTCCTCAACACCGACGGTCAATTTCCATTTGTAAAACATAAACGACTAATAAAAATCTAATCACCTGAGGGGGGCTGACTGATCAATATGGTACTGTGGAGGTTGGTCAAAACAAGGAAAGTCATAATTGTTACTAGGAGAAGGCTCATAGACAAGCTGGTTCTTGGTTTGACAATCAGAGCTATAATGGGGACCTCCACAGACCTCACAACAGTTAAACTGTTGTAGCTGACTCGATGAATAATATGGAGGTTGTCAACCAAAAAATCTTGATTGTAACAGGGACCCCGATCATAATTGCGGGTGTTTCCATGTTTGACAATCAAAGCCCCGGTGAGGTTCCCTCCACAAGTAACACACGAGTTGTATAGAATTAGGTTGTTCTAGGAGGTATGGTTTAAGAGAAATTAGGTGTTTCATTATAAGAATAAGGATTTTTAGTCATAGACAAACCCGTTTCCCGTTCCTACAATTCTACACTCGGGATAATTTCCACCATTTCGGGTCCCCCACAACATAGCAATGATATTTGCCAGATAAGACATTTGTCTTTCAATAGATTCAAACTCGGGAACGTTTTGCATTTGCTCATTTAAAGCTTCCGAGTCAGACATAGCATATAAAGAATTAAACGGATAAGGTGTAAAGAAGATAAGAATTAAATTAAATAAGAGGATAAAGGAGAATAAATTTAAATTTCATAAAGATAATAAAAATAAAAATATTTTTTGTTTTTTTATATTTATAAAAAGAAAAGGAAAAATTAAAATAAAAATAAAATAAGAAGGAAAATATTTTTGGATTTTTATTTTTTAATAAGTACGGAAAATAAATGTTTTCAAAAGAAAATCATCTCAAGGCACTAACTTCAAAACACACGTGAAGATCGGACCCCTCTCTCCGGCAACGACCCAAAAACTGATTCGTCCCGAAAGACTAGTCGAGTAATATAATATGATAGTAAATCACACCCGGATGAAAATTACTTTAGGAAAAATAAATAGTTAATCCTCCAGATGTCGTGTCCCAACAAGAGATAGAATTGAAATCTACAAAAATGTTTTTGTTTATGCTAGAATGCAAAATATTTTGGTTTTTGGACTTTAAACAAAGTATAAAATAAAATAAACTATATAAAACCTAGATGACAATAACAAGCCTTAATAAACGAATAGGATATATAATAAAAGATATGCATGCTAAGTGAATTGATAGATTCCGTAAAGTCTGAATATATATACAATTAAGTCCTTATGCGATGAACTCAATATCTTTCCTACAAATTAACTATCATAACTGGCTTATATTGGAAACAACTTTTATTAAGATATCTATTAACGAAAATAATCCTAATAATTCTTACGGCTTTTGCCCGCTCGAATAACCAAAACAATAATCTAAGTAATATAAAATTCACTAATCAATATTTTCCCTTTTTTTATTAATCACACTTAATTCACTAAAACATTTTACCACTTAGCAAGCATATAAGAAAACTACTAACTAATCATATTAAGCAACAAATAAGCAAACATGGTTATTTTAAGCTAAATAAATCTAAACTACTAAAATTGAAAAGAGAAAGAGTATAGAACCGAATGATGAACTGAAATGATAAAAAACCGCCCGATCTAACAAACTTAATAAACAAATAAGCTTATCACTTTAAAAGCTTCTACTTCACTAATTAGCAAGTAAAGGTGTCAACTTTATATACTAATTACATTCATAAAAACCATAAAGATCAAAACTTTATCTATTTATCAACCTTATAAGACCTTAAGCTCCGGCCTTAGATGATGGAAGGAGGAAATTAGAGATAAGACAAGAAAGCAAGAGATTAGGATAAATAAACTTTAAGCTAAAAAACTTTAATTCCAAAATATTAAGTATTTTGAAAAAAAAAGTAAATAAATTTTTTTAAAGCAATAGATCTAGACTAATAAGCTATTTTAAAAACTTTTATAAAAACTAGATCTATTTGAAAACTAAATGGAATAAGCTAGATCTAAAAATAAAACATGAAATAAGCTAATAAGCAATCAAAATAAGCTAATCGAATAAGCCCTTAATAAGCTTATTCGAAAGCTATGTGAAAAGTAGATCCGAAAATAAGCCAAGTGCTTATTTAAAAAATATATAAGCTTAAAATCAAATCGAATAAGCTATAGGAGCTTAGTTGATTAAGAGATAATAAGCTATTAAGCAATAAGCTCAAAGTAAGCTTAAAAAGAAAAGAAAAGAAAATAGAGGATTAAAAAAAGAATAAGCTCAAGTCACTTCCATCACAAACATCTAATAAGCTAAAAAAGAGTTGATTACAATAAGATAGATAAGCTATAAAAGCTTTTACAATAATCCCAAAATAAGCTACACTATTCTACTCCTACTCCTAAATCTACACTACACTATTTTTTTGATCTAAAAACTAATACTCCCATCTGATCTGCGTGTTTCTTTATATAACAAAAGTAAGGTGAGGGTAATTTAGTCCTTTCAGTAGAGCAACCAATAAAAACCCAAGAAAGCAAGGGTATTTTCGACCTTTTACACTAGAATATAGCTTAATAATAAAGCCAATGATTGGCATGAGGATAGGATCCTAGTATTGCAGCAACATAGTATTCCGGATCCACTAATAAAGCTCCGCCACGTGGCCTTCTAGAGAATTTAATAATTGGTTCGGGACTTGCTTCATATTCATTCTGCATTTGAACCACAAAATAATTCACATTCATAATAACTGATCTTGCCACGTGTAGGCCTTGGATTTGCCAAATAAAAAAGATAGTGGGGGTGAGAGTGGGGGTCACTCGCTACATTTAATTTATTTAGAGAGAGTGCATCATACTCGCTGCACACCAAATGAATTATAACACAGTTCATTCTTGGGCCGGTACACCAAAAAAATCCAGTTGGGCCAAAATCATTCATGGGCTCGCTTATCACTTTAAACCATAGCTGGGCCGAGTTATAAAAATAGACTTCTCTTGATGGGCCTGCAATTCTGGCTAGGCTATATTTTGCAGTTGGGCCAGGTTTGATTGCACTTCTATTAATATAATACTTGGGCTTTTATTAAATATGGGTCGGTCCGACCTATATAAATGGTGTCGGGCCGGCCCAATAAAAGCTGAAAGCACCGTCGGACTCAAAATCTCTTGCTCTTTCCAATGGCATGCTCATGAAATATTAACAATTTCGTCTTGATTTGAAAAAACGCGTAAACCTCTTCAAATCTTAACCGAAAGTCTCTGTTTTTTGCTTCGTTTTCAATCATTTGTACATGCAAAACATAAAAACACAAACCAAACATATTTGCAATGATATTAAGCATATTTCATGTTTTTAGTCCGTTTATTAGCATTTTTTGAGGTATAAATGATGTGTGTTTTAGCACACATCAAATTCTCCCACACTAAGCCATTGCTGGTCCTACACGCAATGTTTATCAAACACGTCCGAAAATATATAATTTAACCCCCTTTAACTTGATAACCCCTCACATCAAACAAGAACATAAAAGGTTCATCAAGGGAGTTTAAAATAATTTGTTTCTAAAGCGCCCCCGTTTTAACCACTTATTCGAAAATAGATAAAAATAAACTAAGATAAAAAATTTAATAAAATTTATTTAAAAGGCTTTGAGAACGGGAGTTCGTCATCCTCAACTTTTCACAATCCCCAAACCATGCTTAAAACGAAATCACAGCTAAATATAAGATAAGATGCTAACACTACTCATAAATGCTAATTGTGTACGCATAGCTACTTTTCGCTCCCTTATTCTTAATTTCCTCTAAGGATTTTTATTTGATAATGTGAAACGAGTTCACCTATTTAAGTAGATTATCGTTTTATTATTAAAAGAAGTCCGGTTTAAACCATAATTAGTTTAAAATCATTTCCTAAAGAGACGATGTGCTGAGAATAAGGTCCACATTAAGGTTATTGATTTAACATGATTTAAGGGACATATTTTTGACATATCCCCGGAGTCGAAATTTGGCTTTATTATTAACATTAAGCAATATTAGCCCTTGGTCCTTTAAACAACTAACACATCGGGCGTCCTAACCGATAGAGCCAGTAGTCTTATTTTGACTTTGGGTATTTCCTCGACCTTTTTGAAGACTGACACATCGGGCATCCTAACCGATAGAGCCAGTAAACTTTTATCAGTCTCGGATCATTATTATTACTATAGGCCTTCTTTTGAAGACTGCCACATCGGGAGCGAACCGACCAGAGATAGTAAACTTTTATCAGCCCACAGTTCTTATTATTATTTTTGTTTCCTCCACCCTTTAAACGACTGACACATTGGGAGCGAACCGACCAGAGACAGTGGTCTTATTTCGGCTTTGATTTTTTTATATATATTATTAAGTCAAATTTCAAGTCCTCTGGTCTTGTAGCTTCCGAGACATCGGGCGTCCTAACCGAAAAGACCCGATAGCTTCTCACAACGCTGACAAAATCTCGATGTGTACCTTACTTTCAGCAGAAGGAATCTCTACGAAGGGATTAAAAACTAAGGATCGCAAAAATCGTACAACATACATATATAATAATATAGTTTATCAAGTTGGTGGGAGAAAAAAGCCATAATTAACCTCTATGAGCTCTAAAGAGAACCAACTACTCCACGCTTAACATCTAACTTATATCTAGCTCTATCATTTTTTGTTCTTTGCAAAATTTTAAAGTTTTGCAAATGCTTAGTCTCGAAAGCTAAGGGGAAAGCTAGAGTGTAAAACTCGGTCAAGTAAAAATATCCCTAGTTCTACGGGCCTACTTATTTACATATCTGATTATAACTAAGAGATTTTTTTTATATAGCTAAAGTAAAACAATAAAATTTTAAAATTTAGGTCAAAACGAGGCTACGTAGGAACACAAATAGGCACATGTATGATCAATTTCAACAGAAATACCCCCATACTTAGAATCGAACATTGGCCTCAATGTTTAAAAATGTCGGGTTTTACCCCCACACTTATTCATTACTAATACTACTACTAAACTAATATATTATTACTACTAAGAAACATAGAAAAAGGAAGAGAACACGAGTTGCCTCTCGAGAAGCGCTTGTTTTTGTTCGAGTCTCTAGCTTGACTCTAGTGTTATTTCATTTTAGGTCCATGGTCAAATCCATCACCCGATATGAGGTAATGATGGTAAAAGCGATACATCACCTCCTTAGGTGAGTATACAGCAGGACAAGGTGATGGCATATGATGAAAACCAAAAGAAGGGGTCTCCATCACCCTCGTCGTTCTCCCCGACTGTGTCAAGGAGAAGAAAGGATCAAATCTTTCCACTTCCGTTAAGCAAATCTGCATAGGATCGGGAAATGGTGTGACTACTCATCAATAACTGTATTTGACTCAGGGAGTCCAGACTACTAATGTCCTCAAGCTCCTCATCAAAAAGCAGATTATTATAACATAAGGTATAATCATCATTAAAGTCGAAGAGATAGTTTGAGAAAGTCACGTCATAAGATCTAGGCACCGAATCAGAATTACCTGAAGGTTCATTAAACATTCCTTTGGTTAAACTCGGATTTTTAAGTAAATGACTAAAAAGTTGCTTAACCAAATGTCTAGGCAAGCCACCTACATCCTCGTTTTCCATCAAAAAGTCAACTACATATTCTCCTAGAGGCGAATTGATATCAAAATTTTCTTCCCTAACATTAGTGGTGGGCACAAGTGTAGTAGCAAGTATATCACACTCTAAATCATTATCAGATGTTACCTTAGACTCCTTTGGGATTGGGACAAGATCATTAACACTAGACTTTATGAGTTCATCAGTTTCCCTTGCGAGAATAGTGCTAATAACCTCGCCCCCCATTAAGAAGGTGTCTGCAGGTTCCATGGTAGCTAAGAACGGTATAGGTGGTGTGTATACATGAGGTGTGACAGGAGCGGTATAATGATCATTTAAACATTGCTCTTTGTCATAAGTCACCTTCGTGTAATTGTCACTCCCCTCAGGTTCTTTCACGTCAACAGGAGAATTAGCCTCTAGATTTTTAAGAATTTCCTCCAAAATACGGTTATTTTCCCTGTATGAATGCATAAGACTATCAAAAACCAAATCCCGAGGGGGTGACTGGTTAATATGGTACTGTGGAGGTTGGTCAAAACAAGGAAAGTCATAATTGTTACCAGGATTAGGCTCATAGACAAGTTGGTTCCTGGTTTGACAATCAGAGCTATAATGGGGATCTCCACAGATCTCACAACAGTTAAACTGTTGTGGCTGACTTAGAGAATAATATGGAGGTTGGTCAAAACCAAAATCTTAATTGTAACAAGGACCCTGATCATAGATGGGTGTGTTCCCTATTTGACAATCAAAACCCGGGTGAGGGTTCCCTCCACAAAACTCACATGAGTATGTCTCGTATTAGTGCTGTGGAGGTTGGTTGAAGAAGTTGGGTGTTTCATTATAAAAATAAGGATTTAGGTCATAGACAAACTCATTTCTGGATCCTACACTGCTACAGCCAGGACAGTTTCCACCATTAAATGGACCTCCACACCACGAGCAACCAAAATGGTTATACGAAGACATGTCGAAGAATTAAACGGATAAGAGGATAAAGAAGATAATAACTAAATAAAATAAGAGGATAAAGGAGAATAATTTTTAGATTTTTATAAAGATAATAAAAATAAAAAATATTTTTGGATTTTTTATATTTTTAAGAAGTACGAAAATAAACTTTTCGAAGAAAGGATCTTCAAGGCACAAACTCAATACACCACGTAAATATCGTACAACTCTCCCCGGCAACAGCGCCAAAAACTGATTCGTAGTAAACGAGTCGAGTAA
>BQNB010103010.1:0-24121 GCA_026074375.1 Tanacetum coccineum | reverse complement strand
CCCAATGGATAGATTAGTAGCGCACACCCACGTTATAAAAGCATCAGTTTGTTGTTGTGCTGTCAGATATATGCCTAAACTAAGTGCTACATAGCAACTTATGATATTATGGATCAAGAAACAAAAGATTATGGTAGACTCAACCTTTCAAATTCATATGCCACCAGTGTTATATTCGAACCTGAATCAGTTAATGATGGTGATCCAAATGGAATAGATAAATATTGTTGGAATTTGTCCACGTAGAAATAATATATGTCCGAGATTTTATTCGAGCCTACGGGGAAGCACACGTTAATACGTAAAACAATTATAATAAATATATTAAATGTAATATATTTAGTGATAAAGCTTAACGAGCATTAAATATTTAACGGGAGTTATATTAGTCATTAATAGTTAAAAGGACTAATATATGGGATTAATGGAAAAAGAAAGTGTAGGAATTGTTTCCTTTTTGTCTTATTCAATTAGTTTCCTAATCTCTAAGAGAAGGTGGAATTGCCTAAATTGCAAGCAAAGTTGCATGCCTATATAAGGAGATATAGGGATCATTATTTATATAACTTGAAAACCTAAATCCCTAAATCTCTCTTCTCCCTCTCCCTTAGCTTAAACTATCGAAACAAACCCTAAGGGGTTTTCGGTTTGTGTTCGATCGATCCAAACAACCCTTTAGGGTTTTCGTGTTGATTGATTCAAGAGTTGAAGACGTTTAGTTTGCTTTATCACTACTAGTACTAGCATACTTAATTGTTTGCTATGAACGTATTATGTGTGTTGATGTAGAGAGATCTACCTTTAGATCTTGGTGGTTATTGCGTGGTATTCGATTTATACACACGCGTATATTCAAGATAGTATTTACGTTAATTGCTAAAAGTTACACATTCTTGATCCTTTGTTAATTATGTAGTCTATACGTGTTTATATGTTTTCCATTGCGTACTCGTGATTTCAATTGATCAATAGTTGTTAAAACCCTGACAGTGGCATCACGAACCATCGTATATAATTGTAATTACAAAGAAGTAAAATTTAACAAATTAGGGTTCTTGGTTAACTTTTTAAACCCTTTGGGCATTTTATACTTATAAAAGATTGGATCTTTATAGTAGATAAAATTAATTAGACAAAACTGTTGATTGAAATTTTATGTGTTAAATTCGATAGTTTATTTGTTAATTGATCGGGTTTTAATTAATAGTTAATTTGTTATCCGTGATCAACACATGCAAGTTTATCATGGATTCATATATGATATAAATCTTGGTTAATTGTTAATCGTTTGACATGCAAATTCGATGATAAATACATAAAAGTTGAAGTTTTTTTAGTTTTTCGGATTGTTTGACACACTGTTACTAAAATATTCGTAAAATTATAATTGTACTGTGTCGAAAAAAAATTAAAATTTTTATGGTTAGCGTCGTCCTGGACTAAAGCTAGGGAAAGACCTAGCTATGCCTGTCGAGGCATTGACAATGTCGAATGAAATTTCTATCTGCTTTTATATGTATGTGGTGTATATTTTTATATGGCTTAGCAAAATCGATTATATCGATTGATGTGGCCCGATTCATTGGATGAGGGAGCCTTACTATGGAATATATAATAGTTTAATTATTTGATAATTAGGTTCATCGTTATATTTGATGTGTTAATTGTTAAAGTGGTTTTTAAATAAATGTTATGTGTATAGTAGTTTATATTTAATTGTTTATTTTTAGAAATTTTGGACTTGTGTTAAAAACAAAAGGGTTTTTGAATAAGTAAATCAGAAAAATGACTATAACTATGATAAGATATATTTAGTTAAGATTATCTGCAAAGCCTTATGAGTCACTCGGGTGTGGTTATCTATAATGTTATGGCTCATACATTAACTTCCCACGACGAGACTCGCAATTTAATAAGTTTATAAGTGTTTTAAATCAAAGATTGAATTTTTTCAATGAGAAATTTGCCAAAAGTACTATTCTATTTTCAAGATCTCACCAAGGGTTCTGAGTTTTATTTTACTCTATAAATCCCTGATATCTTGATTTATTTTGAAAGCGTTCGAATGGTCTGGGTATTGAATGGTTTTTTTAATCATTCTTTAATCATTTTCCCGCGATTAAATAAGTATTTTTTGATTTGAAAAACACGTTATCCAATTTTTAAAGTTACACTATTTATACATGAGATGTTATAGAAAATATGTTGATACCGTAATTAATAACGTAATTGAGAAAAATTAATTTTATTAAAATTTATGATACGAAGATGTATGCATGCTTCATCGTACATATTTGCCACGCCAAATAAAAATACCATTTTTAAATAAGTTGTTGCCATCCAATTTGAAAGAACACTTGTATTTGCCTTTTACATCTCGTGAGACGTATGTTGGTTGCAAACCCAAGGTGATTATACACTTTTCATGAAACGTTGGTGTTACATAATCATAGTTCTTGATTGGACAACTTAATTGAGGTAAGCTGGTGAGACCTTATGCTCAAGGCATAGATTGGATAAAACATGCTTACTATCATATTAACTTAATAAAGTAAGTCCCATAATGTTCTAGAAATTAAACCGGTGGCAATTATTGATCGTCAATTACCTGTTAAATACACCATTGCTAGTAGATCAACTGATGTGATGGTGGTATGTCAAGTTGGATCCTAGGCCTTAGAAAATTAACTGTTTATATATTTAAACATGGGTAGTTAATTTTCTTCAAGGAGTATTATCAAAAATACTAAAATCTTGAACTCAATATGTTTGTAGATGGCACTACCTGTCTAAAACATAAACCATTCGACTTTCATGTCGATGTTTGAAAGAGAAAAACTTTCTGGTTAAAATTTCAATGATTGGTTTCATTCACCTAAGATGGTCTTGAGAGTTGAAAAGAAACTGTCTGTCATTGAACAACCTATTTCCCCTGCTCCACCTGCTGATTCTACTACTCAAGTTCTTGCGCAGTGAAATGTGGCTTATGATGCTCATAATGAGGTTGCTTATCTTATGCTAGGAAGTATGACTCCCGAACTACATGGACAACTCGAAAATTCTCTCTTTATAGGCCTTCAGGAGCTTAAATTCCATGTTTGACAACCAAGCTGGGAGTGGATCGGTTTGACCTAATCCAAACTTTTCATGCTTGCAAACAAGAGGAGGGAAAATTAGTTAGCTCATATGTACTTAAGATGAAGGGATATATGGAGCAACTGGAAAGTCTTGGTTATGTGCTTCCACAAGATCTTAGTGTTGGTCTAATCATGGCCTCACTAGTAACTTTGCTGGATTTATAAGGAACTACAACATGCATAATATGGGGAAGATAATTGGTGAACTACATGCTCTGCTTATTGAGAGTATGAGAAAGGTTTACCTATAAAGGCTGGTACACCACAAGTAATGGTGATTCAAGGTGGTAGAATCTAGAAAGCCAATAAGAAATTGCTTAATGCTAAAGGCAAAGGTAAAGGAATTGGAAAAGGCAAGAGAAAGGATAAAAGTTATATCCCTAAGCCTTAAAACCCTAAACCTTATGCTAAAGAGCATCCGATAAAGGATGATGCCTGCCACTACTGCAAAGAGGTAGGGCATTGTAAGAGGAATTGTCCTTCTGAGTTGATTAAGAAGAAGAAGCAAGTTGGCACTGCCAGCTCTTCAGGTATCTTCACTATAGAATTATTTTCTTTCCCTAATAAATCATGGGTGTATGACACTGGTTGTGGTACTCACATTTGTAACACAAAATAGGGTCTTAAAGGGGAAAGGAAGCTAAAACAAGGAGCTCTCTATTTGTGCGTGGGCAATGGCGTTCATGCACAAGTAGATGCTATTGGAAGTGATGGCTTAGTTTTACCTAATGGCCTATTGATTTGTTTAGACAATTATCATTATGCACCTACTATAACTAGAGGTGTTGTTTTAGTTTCATGTTTGGTAGAAAATGGTTTTATCCAATATTTTACGAATTATGACATTTCAATTTATAAGAATCATGTTCTTTGTTTTAATGCTATTCCGAGTGATGGTATTTATGAAATTGATATGCTTAATCTTGTGCCAAATGTTAATTCTATTTATAATGATAGTTACTTCATTACCTTTACGGATGATTATGGTTGTTATGGTTATGTTTATTTACTTAAACATAAACACGAAGTCTTTGAAACATTTCAAGTGATTAAGATGAAAAGTAGAATTGAACTCGGAAAGTTTTAAGGAACTTCTGATCCAAATTATAGGAGCCGAATATATTAGTCAAGAGTTTAAAGATTATCTCAAAGCTTGTGGAAATGTTTAAAAGCTTACACCTCCATATACACCACAACACAATGAGGTGTCTGAAATGAGGAATCATACTTTGTTAGACATGGTTCGATCTATGATGAATCTTACAACTCTGCCGTTATCCTTTTGGGATTATGCTCTTGAGACTGGTACATGCATTCTCAATATGGTTCCAACCAAGAAGGTCGATAAGACACCATATGAATTATGGTATGAAAAAGTTCCTAACTTGTCTTACTTAAAGATCTGGAGATGTGAGGTGCTTGTGAAGCGGGATACACTTGACAAACTCCAATAAAAATCTGTTAAGTGTATCTTTATAGGATACCCAAAGGAAACGATGGGTTACTATTTCTACTTCCTACCTGAAAACAAAATTGTTGTTGCAAGGTATGCAGAATTCTTGGAGAAAAATCTTTTGTCTCAAGAAATCAGTAGGAGGGCCAAAGAACTTGAAGAAATTCAAGATGAAGATACATCACCTTCTAAAAACACTAGCGACATTCCTATGGAGGTTAAAGGTTTTGAACTACCTCAAGAGGAAGTTGTTCATATTCGTAGGTCCGCAAGGATACATCGAGATCCCGATCGCTTATCTCTAAATGTAAAAGTGGAGGAGCATAGTTTGGGGGATCTTAATGAACCCACTAACTATAAAGCTGTAATATTAGATAAGAATCTGATAAGTTGGGCGTTGCTATGACATGCGGAAATGCAATCATGAAATATATTCAAGTTATGGTGCTTGGTTGGATATTCCTCCTAATTGTAAGACTGTTGGGAGCAAATGGTTTTTTAAGAAAAAGACTGACATGGATGACATTGTACACACCTATAAAGCTCATCTAGTAGCAAAGGGTTATACTCAAACCTACGAGGTTGATTATGAAGAAACGTTCTCACCTGTTGCTAACATTAGAGCTATTAGGATTCTTATAGCCATAGCGGCGTTCTATGGGAATTTGGAGATATGGCATCGGATGTCAAACTGCCTTCTTAAATGGTTATCTTAATGAAGACATTTATATGGTGCAACCTGAATCATTCCAGGAAAGTATACAAGCTTCAAAGATCCATTTATTGTCTTAAGCAAGCATCAAGAAGCTGGAATAAAAGATTTGATAAGGAAATCAAAAGATTTGGATTTGCTCAAAATCTAGATAAGCCATGTGTATATCAAAAGGCTAGTGGGAGTAATGTTACATTCCTCATTTTATATGTCGATGACATAATCATCATGGTAAATCACATTCCAAATTTACAAAGTCTAAAGTCATATCTTGGAAAGTGTTTCACCATGAAAGATATAGGGGAAGCATCATTTATTCTTGGAATCAGAATTACTAGATAGATAGAAGTGATTTTAATTAGACTAAGTCAATGTGCTTCCAATGTGATAAAATCTTGAAATAATTTAGGATGGATACTTCCAACGCGGTTCATATCCTCGTGCAAGAAAGACTTGACTTAAATAAAATACAAGGTGCTACAACACCTGAAGATGTGAAGCGTATGCAAAATGTTCCCTATGCTTCAACAGTAGGATCAATTATGCATGTGGTAAGATGCACTAGACCTCATGTTGCGTTCGCGCAAAACCTAACAAGCCGTTTTTCAACATAATCCAGGAGAACCACACTGGACTGCTGTGAAAACCATTCTTAAGTTAATTTAAGAAAATATTGAAGATATGTTCTTGGTTTTATGGTGGAAATTTTGAAGTGGACGTCGATGTACTTAATTGCAATTGCTGATGTCTGGCGATTTGAAATGATAGGATGATACTAAATTCAGACACGATATGTCTTTCGTTTTTGAATCGGAGGCGCGATGGATGGAAAGGCTCTAAGCCAATAGTACCACTGTAATTGTTGCTTCAGAAGCTGAATTAATTAGCTGCTTCCGAAAGCAGCTAATGGAAAACTGTTTTGGATTATGAAGTTTATTTCAGGACTTGTTATTGTAGCAACAATAAACGAACCTATTAAGATGTTTTGCGATAATTCAGCGCACTTCTTATTGCCAATGAACCGGGGGTTCAGAGGGGCGCCAGACACTACCATAGAAGATATCATTATGTTCGCGAGTGTATTGAACTGGGCGAAATTAATCTTCTAAAAGTTCACATAGATGACAATCTTGCATATCCTTTTACGAAGGCTATATCGAAAGGAAAGCTTACTCAAATATGCTAGGAGCATGGGACTTCGTTTAGCTAGTAGCTTCATGTAGATCTGTGTTTAGTATTTGGATAAGGGATGTTAAGACAATTTTATTAATGATAAAGATACGCGGTATGAAGTTATATTTAATATAAATTGTGTCATATATTTTCATGTTTAATCCGTGAATAATATTTATTATTCTAAATTATTCCATTATCGATTAACAATATGGGAATATTGTTAAATTAAGACAAGTCTAAGTGATTGGTGATATCTTGAATATTAAAGGATGTGTCCGCGAAACTCACATGATATCATAAGTTATTATTGGGATATCCCCAACTAACAAGGTTTATCACTTTATGGATGGTGATCATTAGTTAATCGTGTAGTGATGTTTGTTTATAAATCCTTAGGACTTGATGATTGCATGTAGGTCCTTGCATGTGTGGATTTTTCTTCTTGATTTAGTTATAGTTATCCTGCATAAGGTAGTAATTAGGAGTTTTTCAGAAGTTTATTAGAGCATGTGAATGATACTTGTAGCCAATAAAAGAAATTTGTTCCTATTAATAAGTTAAAGAATGATGCCACTGGACCTTCTTAGGGTTAATCAGATGTAATGTGTGGTGCACCCAAAAATGCATGTAGATATGTCACAATAATTTTTGGTAATCTTGATTAATCATATATACGAGAAACAGAATCGTTAAAAATAATGGAATGACTTTGATCCATATCCATTTTTAACACGATATCTGAAACAAATGGATTGTAAATACATAAATCATTTATCCGTGACTTTATAAAACCACACTCGGATAATCCTGGGAGCATTGGCGTGTTGCTAGACGCTTACCAATATTATTATCTTATTTGATACGTGTCCAAGTGTGAGCTGTTAGAATATGTCCACGTAAACTAATATATGTCCGGGAATTGATTCGAGCCTACGGGGACGCACGCGTTAATACGTAAAACAATTAATAATAAATATATTAAATGTACTATATTTAAGTGACAAAGCTTAAACGAGCGTTAAATATTAATATATATTTAATGGGAAGTTTATTAGTCGTTAATAGTTAAACAAGGGACTAATATGCAATTATGGAGAAAATAAAAGTGTGGGAATTGTTTCTTTTTGCCTTAGTCAATTAGTTTCCTAATCTCCAAGAGGAGGTGTAATTGCCTAACTTGCAAGCCAAGTTGCATGCCTATATAAAGAGATCTAGGGGATCATTATTTAGATAACTTGAAAACCTAAATCCCTAAATCTCTCTTCTCCCTCTCCCTTAGCTTATACGATCGAAACAAACCCCAATGGGTTTTCTATTTGTGTTCGATCGATCCAAACAACCCTTTAGGGTTTTCATGTTGATTGATTCAAGAGTCGAAGACGTTTGGTTTGCTTTATCACTACTAGTACTAGCATACTTAATTGTTTGCTACGAATGTATTGTGTGTGTTGAAGTAGAGAATTATACCTTTAGATATTGAGTGGTTATTGTGTGGTATTCGATTTATACACACGCGTATATTCAAGACAGTGTTTACGTTAATTTCTAAAAGGTACACGTTCTTGATCCTTAGTTAATTATGTATTCTATACGTGTTTATATGTTTTCCGCTGCGTACCCGTGATTTCAATTGGTCAATAGTTGTTAAAATCCCAACACTAGTAAAATTCTTCGGACCTCGTTCGTGAATATAACACTTCACACCCCACTTTTACTAAAATAAGCATAAAAATAAGCTCAATCTCAATCTCAAAACACGATCAATCACTAATAAACGTCACTAATCCGCAATCGCCGGTGTATGATACCACATAATGAAATACAGATCTTGATTGATGATTAGTGTTTGTAAATGAAGGTGCATTTAGTGTGTGTGTCTAGAGAGAGAATTTTTGTAATTTTTTTTCCATTTGGTATTGACACAATGAATTGGTGTGGAGGATTACATCTTTTTGGTGGCTATTAAGCCTTATTTATATTTAGAGGTGTGCTAAGTATAAATAATTTACAATATAGATCCCTATATTATTCACACGTATACATTTAGATCCTAAACTATATATCCTATCATTACATCAAAATGTAGAATTCATCTCCAATTCCAATAATAAAGTTGGAAAACCTTTTAATTAATGCGTGTATAACTATGCATTCAGCAGAAGCTAGGAAAGAGAGCATATGAGCTCATGCCCGTTGTGCATTATGATAGGACTTACTTCAATAATATCCAGAACCAGTCAAATGTTTGTGCCGCTGAACATCCTCAAGCACCACGTTGTCTCCAGCTAATTTAAGCTTTCCAATAATGTGTTTGTACCAAGCATCCAAAGTGTTAATGAAAATATCTTTCTAATTGTCAAGTTCTGGATAAATAGGAGGTGTTTGGGATTACAAATAATATCAGGTGTGGAGTACTGCTACTCGAACATGGTGGTTCACAGAGATCTTGAACACGAAAACCCGCTGTTAGATTCCAATTACAACGTTAATACCGCGTCTAAGCAATAGGATCTCACCCACATCCTTTGTACTTCAACATTTTTTGGTGTAATATATTTTACCGAAGAAACCATTTACTCAAAAAAAATTATGGAAGTCCTAAGTATGATACCCTAGAGGTATACATATTCATATGTTTTAAACTAATTATGGTTTTGTTTTGAATCAAATTGAGATACAAAAAGCTGATGTTTGTCTTGCTTTCAAAATGTATAGGTCGGCGATGTTGGACTAACTCATGGCAACTGCAAAATCAAATCAGAGGAAAACTAGGAAAGTGTACAATGCGAGCCCATGAGAAACATATTGTTAAAACAAATTATATTACCTAAATTAGGATATCACTTCCTGATATGTATATAGATTTGTAGCATCAATTAGATAAGTACATTACTTGGCGTATTAATGCATTTTCGACAAACAACAAATACAAAAAATGCACCGAAACCAGCATCGCCAGAACGCACGAAGATATACCCGCTCGCTATTATTACAAAATTTAGAAAAAACATTAATTACTTAATTATCGCCGCAATATACCCGCTCGCTATTATTGCAAAGTTTAAGAAAACATTAATTAATTAATTAATTGATGATAATACAATTATTATGTTAAAAGTAAAACAACACAATGATAATTATATATTTTTTAAAATTGTGTGTTTTTTTAAAGAGACAATTATTTAAAAACCTAAAATATAGGCATTTTCAAAAATTAAATGCACTACAAACTTAAAAATTCAAACATCTATACATAGTATACAACTTTTAATGCACTAAGAGCGAGAGGTACGGTGGGCTGGTAAGGTGGCGCCATCGTACCAGCCGAGAAATTTTTGGCGCCGACGGTACCGTGGCTGGCGCCATCGGCCCTCGCGCCGTGGTGACCAGCCCACGCCATACTTATTTTATTTTTTTAGAAAATATGGACGTTAGAAAACGGCTAGGAGGATTTTTTTTTTTACCGTTTTATGCATTAAAAACACAACTTTTTTCAAATTTTTACCCATTAAAAATCCTATAAATACCACCTTATTCTACCATACTTACCACACTCCTCCACTATAATTTATAACGCATTATTTTCTACATCTTATATTTTTTCTCCCAAAATGAATCCCAACAATCCATGGATAACCGGTATGCTCAACGAGCCCGAAAACCAAATTATGGGCTCTTCTTCGGCTAATCCCAACACCCAAATGCCTTAATATCCCAACTATAACCCGCATTCTAATCCCGATCAACAAATTGCATTTCAACAATGGCAACTTCAACAACAAATGCAATATACCCAAATTTCTCAACAACAACCCGGTAATTCCCAACAACAATCCGACCAACCACAAGACGAATAAGACGAGGCGGTCCCGACTCCAACGTCGGCCAAAACACGGGGAACACGTATCAAGAAAATGGCTAAGAAAAATGTTGAACCGCAACCGCAAGCCGAAGCCGTCAAAGTTCAAAAATTTTGGAGCCAAGACGAGGAGTTGCTTTTGGCGGAATGTTTCATACAATTATCTGAGGATCCAAAAATCGGTTTGGATAAAAAAAATGATACGTTTTGGTATGAAATTCTCGAGGTATACAATGATCAAGCCGTTTATTTCTTATTTAAACAAAGTGGGTATAATCTACTTGTAAACGCTAATTATGTGACACTTTCATTTTAGTCCACATATAACAACCCACGGAATGTCGTGTTGTTTGACTACATGTACAATATTGTGCCATGTACAAGTGAGAGAAATCTTTATTGTGTGCAAGGTACAACACATGGACAGAACAATATGATTAAATGTTTCTCTTGACCGTAAGGTAAGAAACAAATATTCTACTAGGACTTATTGCCCTATTCAGAACATATGTCAAGATATGAAATAAAGACTACTTCAAGTAAAATGTTTAAGTGTTTTTGGAATGTCCAAAATAATGAAGCAATCTCAATTTAAAAACTACTTCAAGTAAAAGGTTTATGTGCTCTTGGAATGTCCTAAATAATGAAGTAATCTTGTTTACCTTTGAATTACTATTGAAGTCAAGAGTTGATGTTCAGAGTTACATTAGTTAAATATGTTTATGTTTAATGTAAATAATAAAACATGAATAGTCCTTTAAATGTTGAAAGACTTATAACATAAAGTAAGTTATATCCTTTGGCTATGACATGAACAAAAGTCCTTGAATTGTTCAAAGGTAAAATAATGTATAGTTAACATGGATAGAGTTCTTGAACTAGTTAAAGCCGTATACATTATTGCATGCAAATAGGTTTTTAAATACTATATATTTAATTTTGTTTGACACAATTGATAAGTATGTAACCTAAATTATATTAAGTTATTTAAAAGATTGTGATAAAGTCTCATAATAAAAATTACTCATAGAATACCACATATTCATGGTATGTCTAGAGTGTGAATCAATTCCTTTGTTTTGATATTTAAATATTTTTTTCTCAAATAAAAAAAAAAAAAAATGTCAAGGTTTGAATTAAGTTAGGTCTTATTATATAACTCAAAATAACTCCAATTAGAAGGTTTGATTAAGGACACTAATCATGATTATGGAATATGATGGATCCCTTTAAGTCTTAAAATTAAAGTTTCTGATTTGTTTAAAGTCTTATAAGATGATATTAACAAACTAAACTCGGAAAACTGGTCAATGTATTCTTGTATAATGTCCCTCTACGGCCTTAGTAATTTATAGAAGGAGTCTTTCCCCTCCTCCCCTCCCTACAAAAAAGCACGTTGGGAGCATTTTTAGATCTGAAAGAGATAAAAATACAAAATACATAACCTTTAAACACACTAGTGAATATCATATCGGGCTTTAAATGTTAAACCTTATAATGATATAATTTTTTTGTTCATAGATCGGCAAGGATACTGATTACGTGATTGATTAATGTTATATCAATATTGGAGGAATAGAGTACTCTGATCATGATGAACCTGTTAATCATTAAAACGAATTGAATTTTAAATTTGGTATCATGGTGAAACCATTAAGATGCATTGTTGAATTTTGAATTCGATAAATGACTTAAACTATGAATGTTAAGATGTTGTCCACAAAATAATCAATTTTGAAAAACTTGATTGATCTTTAACTAAACGGTTAGACTGTGAAGTTATAATGAGTTTCTTCAAAGAGAAAAAAAACCCAAGTGGTTTGGTTCTTGGTTTTAAACTCATAAGGACAATGTGTTACACATTTTTAATGCATGCATTATGATAGGATTTTTAATCATACGCAAGCAATTGTTTTTGATTAAATATTTTTTTTCTATGCACATTAATTATATAAAGATGGTAGATTGTCATACTAGTGTTCATATTGATGAAATATGACAATGAAATTATTAACCACTCTTCCTTGAATGATTACTATTGTGAGGTCACGGTAGTAATCAAAGGAGTTTATTGATTCATATAATCTTTATAAAGTGTACAAACGCAAGAATCAAGATGGATCATTGCAAGCATTTAGAGAAGAATCTTATGTTTAATATTAATTAAAATCACTTAGTTGATTTAAATTTTTATGATAATTAAGATAACTCCTGAAGATTCTAAAAGTAGTGGAAGTATTATGTTTCAGGTTTTTTCACCTGAAAGATTAGGAAATTAATGTACACCTGAAATAATATGTTTATTCTACAATAAACATATGCGGTATATTATAAATCTTTCTTAACACATTTTGCATACCATTAGAAACGTCTAAATGGATAGACCTATTTGTAAAGATATCGATCTATGATAAAATCCTTAAGTTAGATGAAAGGATTCAATTATTATATTTATTGTGTAGAGGAGTAGTTGAATCATACATGAGTTGCAAGTGATTGTAACATTTGTATTAATCAAAAGTTATTATATAATCATTGAATTGAATATTTTAATAGAATATGTTTGGATTTAGAAATCTTCTTAGATTATGGATTTTTCCATAGTAATGAAAATCTAAGGATATATATTGCAACAATTTTTGTGCAATTAGAATTAAAAACAATGAAACTTGGAGTTCATGAGGGTGACAAATATTATTAAGAGATATTCATTGTTTTACGGATTTTAAAGCATGGGATTGTTTGTGTACACAGAAGCTAAGTCAAATTGAGATGACACTCAATACTAGTCATGGTATGATTTCATTTTTGATGATGACCATGTGGACTAGTTGTGCTCAACTAAGAGTTTAGTTGCGTTATACATTAGAGAATAAGAATACTTTACACTTTTGGAAGCTGCGAAAGATGATTGTTGTCAATAAGATGATCTGTCACAACACCTTATGGAGATATGTGTGTTATATTGGAGAATATTTGGTATACACAAACAATAATCATAATATTCAAGAAACTCCGACATTAATTGAATTCTCGGCTAATAGGTATCTCAAAATTCTGAAAAATCAACTAAGCTAGTTGAAATTAATGAAATCTATGCCTTGTCAACAAGTACGATAGTCGTATCTTGAGGCATGATTCGTCAACTAGAATTATCATGCATTTAATCTATTTAGTATTTGGATAAGGGATGTTAAGACAATTTTATCAATGATAACGATATGTGGTATGAAGTTATATTTAATATAAATTATGTCATATATTTGCATGTTTAATCCGTGAATAATATTTATTATTCTGACTTAGTCCATTGTCGTCCAAAATATATGATATTGTTGTGATCTAAAGCAAATCTGAGAGATGGGATATCTTGGATATTAAAGGATGTGTCCGCCAACCTCACATGATATTCATAAGATGAATATTGTACTTCCCCAACTAACAAGATCATCACTTTATGGGTCGTCGTCATCAAGTGAATCTTGTAAGTGATTTTGATTTACTAAATCTTTAGACTTGAGATGCAAGTAGGTCTTGCATGTGTGGATAATCCTTTTTGATGTAGTTTAAGTTATCCTGAATATAGTAGCTAATAAGGACTATTTCAGAAGTGATGGTGAAGGCATGGTGAATTACCATTGTAGTAAATTAATTAATATGTTCTTTAATAGTTGAAGTATGATGCCACTAGGCCCCTCGTAGGGTTAATCAGATGTATGTGTGGCCGCACCCAAAAGCTCATGTAGAAGTGTCTCAATGAATTTTGGTAATCTTGATTAATCATATATACGAGAAACAAAATCTCTAATTAATGGAATGACTTAGATCCATATCTATTTTTTAACACGGTATCAGAAACAAAGGGATTGTAAATACATAAATCATTTATCTCTGACTTTATGAAACCACACTCGGATATTTCTAGGAGCATTTAAGAAAAATCTTTACATCTTATTTCATAACTTTCTTTTATACATTTTTACACACATATCATCATGTTGGAATGTGTCCACGTAAAATAATATATGTCTGTAAAATTTATTCAAGCGTACAGGGACGCACGCGTTAATACGTAAACAATTATAATAAAGATATTAAATGTTATATATTTAGTGATAAATCTTGAACGACCGTTAAATATTAATATATATTTAATGGGAAATTTATTAGTCGTTAATAGTTAAACAAGGGACTAATATGAAATTATGGAGAAAATGAAAGTGTGGGAATTATTTTCATTTTGCCTTCTTCAATTAGTTTCCTAATCTCCATTATGACGTGGAATTGCCTAACTTGCAAGACAAGTTGCATGCCTATATAAAGAGATCTAGGTGATCCTTATTTAGATAACTTGAAAACCTAAATCCATAAATCTCTCTTCTCCCTCTCCCTTAGCTTATAGGATCGAAACAAACCCCAAGGGGTTTTCAATTTGTGTACGATTGATCCAAACAACCCTTTAGGGTTTTCGTTTTGATTGATTCAAGAGTCGAAAATGTTTGGTTTGCTTTATCACTACTAGTACTAGCATATTTAATTGTTTGCTACGAACGTATTGTGTGTGTTGAAGTAGAGAGATCTACCTTTAGATTTTGGGTGGTTATTGCGTGGTATTCGATTTATACACACGCGTATATTCAAGACAGTGTTTACGTTAATTGCTAAAAGGTACACGTTTTTGATCTTTTGTTAATTATGTATTTTATACGTGTTTATATATTTTTTGTTGCGCACTCGTGATTTCAATTGGTCAATAGTTGTTAAAATCTCAATAGTGGTATCAGAGCCAGGTTCAGAATTGTAATTACAAAGAAGTAAAAGTTGACAAATTAGGGTTCTTGGTTAACTTTTTAAGCCCTTTAGGCGTTTTATACTTATAAAAGATTAGATCTTTATAGTGGATAAAATTAATTAGACAAAACTCTAGGTTTTATGAAATTTTATGTGTTAAATTCGATAGCTTAATTTGTTAATTGATCGAGTTTTAATTAATAGTTAATTTGTGGTCCGTGATAAACACATGCAAGTTTATCATGGATTGATATATGATATGTTTTGGTTAATTGTTAATTGTTTGACATGCAAATTCGATGATTAATACATAAATGTTGAAGTTTTTAAGTTTTTCGGATTGTTTGACACACTGTTACTAAAATATTCATAAAATATTCATCGTACGTCGAAAAACTTTGAAATTTTTATGGTAGACCCATGACTCAGTAAGCTACAACTTTGTAGTTTACTGCAAAAGAGGGGAAAAGACCCTAGCTGTGTCCTGTCTGGGCCTAAAGTCGATTTATATGAATATATACATAGTTTAACTATTTGATAATTAGAATCATCGTTAATATTTACATGAGTTAATTGTTAAGTGGTTTTTTAAATAAATGTTATGTGTATTAGTAGTTTATATTTATTTGTTTTTAGAAGTTTTTGACTTGTGTAAAAACAAAAGGGTTTTTCTGAAAAGAAAATATAAACATGACTAATAATTATGAAATAAGATTTATTATAGACTATTAATTGCGAAGTATTATGAGTCACTCGGGTGTGGTTATCTATAATGTTAGGGCTCATACCTTAACTTCTCACGACGAGACTTGCAATTTAATAAGTTTATAATGTGTTTTAAATCAAAGATTGAATTTTATCAATGACGAAATTTGCAAAAGTACTATTTATTTGCAAGGCATATCATCAAGGTTTTGAGGTTTATATACTCTTTAAATCCCTGATATCTTGCAATTATTTAGGAAGCACGAATGGTCTAGTGTTTGAATGGTTTTCAATCATTCTTTAATCTTTTTCCATGATAAAATAAGAATTCTTTAGATTTAAAAAACACGTTGAAGGAGGTAACACTATTTATACATGAGTTGTATAGAAAATATGTGATACCGTAATAAATAATTTAATTGAGTAAAGTTTTTATTAAAATTTATGATACGAAGATGTATGCATGCTTCTTGGTACATATTTGCCATGTCGAATAAAAAATACTTTTTTTAAATAAGTTGTTGCCATCTAATTTGTAAGAACACTTGCATTTGCCTTTTACATCTCGTGAGACGTATGTAGATTGCAAACCCAAGGTGATTATACACTTTTCGTGAGACGTTGGTGTTACATAATCACAGTTCTTAATTGGACGACTTAATTGAGGTAAGTGGGTGAGACCTTATGCTCAAGGCATAGATGGGATAAAACATGCTTACTAGCACATTAATGTAATAAAGTAAGTCCCATAATGTTCTAGAAATTGCACCGGTGGTGGTATGTCAAGTTGGATCCTAGGCCTTAGAAAATTAATTGTTTATATATTTAAACATGGGTAGTTAATTTTCTTCAAGGAGTATTATCGAGAATACCAAAATCTGAACTTAATATGTTTGTAGACGGCACTAAATGTCTAAAACATAAACCATTCAGCTTTCAGGTCGATGTTTGAAAGAGAAAAACTTTCTGGTAATAATTTCAATGACTGGTTTCGTCAACTTAACCTGGTCTTGAGAGTTGAAAAGAAACTGTTTGTCATTGAACAGCCTTTACCCGCGGCTTCTGCTGTTGATTTCAAAGGGCAAGCTCTTGCGCAATGGAATTCAGTTTATGATACATATAATGAGGTTGCTTATCTTATACTTGGGAGTATGACCCATGAACTTCATAGACAATTTGAAAACTGTCACATCTCATCAGCGGCAGAAACACGGGAATGCGACATCAAGATTCACATTGCACAAGATACAAGATCATACCATACATTTGTTTACAAAAGTTTACAATTTCGCAACCTTGGAAATGTCAAACCGTTGTCCTTCAATAAACCCCCAAATGTACTCATTTTGGTCCCAAATACTCCTCAATTACCTTTGCTGACAACACACCTGAAAATGATACTCGAAAACGTTAACAATGATGTTGGTGAGCTCGTAGGTTTGACCTTAAACCAAAAGTTGTGCCAATCATTTAAACAGTGGACAATAGTGCAATATGACAATGAATATATGCAAATCACCCATGACTTAGCATCTCTGCTAATCATGTAACATGACCTAGCATTCCCGCTAGTCGATCGTCATGCCCTAGCATCCCCGCTAGTCATGAAAACACAATATGTCACTTACATACCTAAAGGGCCTACCAGCTAGAGCTATATTTAGGGCAGGACCACAATAGACATGGCAAATCCTTGCCAATCACCCTTGCCGTGCCAAACACAGTACACGCAAGTAAAATCACAACCCTTGCATGCCAAAAACAGTACATGCAAGTAAAATCACAACCCTTGCATGCCCAAGACAGTTGATGCAAGTAAAATTACATCGCATATATTCACATAGCAATCATAAGTACATAATTTTCCCAAAAACAAAACCACGTTTCGTACAGTTCAAATAAAACCAGTTCAAAACACATTTGAGTATCATTTTCCCCTAACGGAAAAATAGTAGAAAAATGGGGCTACGAGAACTCACCTCAACAAATGAATATAACCGCACAGATAACCTCTACTCAACGAACCAAAAAATCTCTACAACGCACCAACTAGCCTCTATAACGCACCAATTAGCCTCTACAACGCACAACGGTACCCGGCCACGACCTAACATTTATTTTCACCTCATAAATATTTGTACAAAGGTATCTTATTGTACAAGCGTTCGTCTTTTACTAACACAAAATCCTCATTCTTTTACAAAATCCTTATTCTTAATTCCAAACTCTTACTCTTATTACAAAATCTTTATCGTCATTTCAAAAACTTTATCCTCGCTTCAAAACCTTTATCCAAACACATGGTTGTGTGGTAATTACGCAAAAAGACTCAATGCACTTGGGCTAGTGCAACATCAACACAAACTACTCACAACATACCAAAATTAACTTAAAACGAACCAACTGACCAAATGGTCCAGGAGAATCTAACGAGAAATAAGTAGGAGTTCAAAGATCGAAAATAAACAAATAGATATTTTCGCAACGTTAAGGTACATATATTTAAATATAAAGATATATATATATATATATATATATATATATATATATATATATAATAAAATAATAATATTTTATTATTTTCGTCTCTTTATCGGGCTTAACGGGGTAAGTATAAAAATCTTTATCATCTTTGCATGTCCGTGTTCAATCGTTTACTCTTAACTCTTAACATTTACAAAATCACCCTTTTTGTCCTTTAGTCGAGTCGACATAAAATAATTATTCCACTAATTTTTCCAAAAATTCTGACAAAATACCAAAAAGTACATACTTTTAATGTGTTTATCCACACGTGACCAAAAATTGTTCGCTTTAAGTCATTTTCCACTTTTGTAACCATTTTAATCCATTCATTCATTTTAGTATTTCAATTATTAAATTTTCCTTTATTTGTCAAGTCCCATGAGTCCACCAAAAGAAATAACCCATTTTACTTGTTATCGGTCAATAGAGTTCACTAAGGTTTTAAACCTTTATATAAGTCCAAAATCCATTATTCACATATTCAAGCCCAATTTTATAAGCCAAAACAAATTAAACCATAAGCCCAAAATATAAGCCAAAACCAAATAGGCTATAAGCCCCAAAATATAAGCCGGACCACAAAAGCCTAAACATAAGTCGAAACCGAATAGCTATAAGCTCAAAATATATATACCAAAACGACAATAATCCATAAGCTCGAGCCAAATATAAGCCAAAATAATCATAAGCTCGAACAAATAAGCCATAAGCTCGATATATAAGTCGAACTCGAATAAGACGAAATCAAAATAGGCTATAAGCTCAAATAAGCTAATAAGCCGAAATATATGTTGAAACCACAACAAGCCATAAGCTCGAAACAATAAGCGATAACCGAATAAGCCTCAACCAAAACCAGAAATGGGCCGGGAGCTATGACGAGCCCAAAACACAACCCGGTTGGGCCGAGCCCAAACCGAAACAACCCAAAACCAAATAATCCATTACTAGCTTATTTGTAAGCAACGTTTCAAAATAAGCCTCAAATAAGCCCTTGACTAAAAACAAAATTTACCACCACAACCATAAGCTAAAAATGACCATTCCTTGATTCTTTTATTTTGTATCCGACGCAAGCAAACACCCCCTTTTATCATTCGTTTCGTTTTAAAATTATAATTTTCACGATGATCAACTTGTACAACTATCATTAAGACACTATAAGAACTATAAAAGTACAACTTAAAACAAAATTTAGAAAAACTTACAATCTTGATGTTCTTGGTTCGGTTTTGACGCGAATGAATAAACCCAAATCATTTTTCTACAACCCGAAACTATCTAATACCAAATATTAGCGCCGTGTTCTTGACAAATGTTCAAAAATTTATGTTTTTTGGTCTTGGATGTGCTCGGCCGAAACCAAAGAGAAAGAGAGAAAGAGTTTTTTTTTGTTTGATTACAAAATGCATGTTTAAGTGATGCCAAAACTTATGTACCATGAAAAAAAACCAACTAGCTAAAAACTAGCCTTGGTGCTCCCTCCTGTCTCTTCTAACCGGCTAGAGCATTCTAAGTGGCTCGGGATGTCTCATTTTTGTGTCGGGTTCTCTAAAAACTCAATTCTCGCTAAATTAAAATGTTATCCGGGTTTAGTTAGTATTTTTATTGAGTTTAAAATCACTTTTCCATTAACCTAGGTTATTTACACGGCACCCTTTCAATTTAAATTTCTCCAGAAATTCATTTAAAACGTTGTCAGTCGCGTTAGGACCAAAACCACGATTTTTTGTTTAAACTCAACCGAACCTTTCCCATCAATTTAAAAGTGTTTCATTCTTCAAAAATACCACTTGACACTTTTGACTTGCCTAAAGTTTTCACTTTAACGACCGTTACAGTCTTTTACCGAATTTTACGAAAAAGCCCGTTTTCTGGTATCCTTAACTCACATCTCCACGATTCACGTATTTAGACCACGTTATATTAAATTATGAATTTAATTAAACAATAAATCCATTAAACTCTCTTCCAAAGCTACTTAGACCCATTCTCAATTTAACTGTCGTGCCGGTACGCGTTACGTGACGATTTTCGCTAAACACGGGAAGACTTCCCGGAAAGCATTGAACATCCCAAAACCATTCCAAAACAGAAAAATGAATCAAAAGAGATTCATTTACGAACTCAAGACTCTCTTCTAAATACCCGATTAACCGTAACCGTTTTACGCAAAATAGGTCAACCGAAGTTAACTTTTCAGCTCCTTCACCAAGAAACTGTCAAAATCAAAAGACTCCGATATAAAATCATAATAGTTTATAATACTTAACCTAGGAAAAGTTACTGGTTATCATAGTCCCCTTAAAGGAATTTTTCCCTTGAAATTCAACTCAAATCCTTGAGCACGACAACAATCGTCTCAACACAACTCACAGTTTTCTCGTCACAACACACTTGGTTTTTCTATCAAAACAGTCTCTTCAAGTGGGGTTTCTCTTGATTCCCCTAAAGACTTAGCCCTAAGGTTCAGTCCTTATGAATTCCTTAGGATCCAACCAGATCCATCTTACACTACACGACAGTCTTTCCTACTATCTTATTAGTCTTCTAGTCCTCTCTAGTCTTTTGGTTACTCAACCTTGGTCGGGCCTCCAGATATGATCTAGACCGCGACGTCTCAACAAACTCTTACCACGTTTGACATCGTCAAAACCTAATAGCGGTTCTAACTAGCGTGATTGATACTACAAGGGTATATGTCTCACACAACACAACTTAATTTTACTCCTTAGAAATAGTTTATTGCTCACTTGCCAACATCTATTCAAACTCTCCCAAGCAAACCCTACTTGGTTGAGTGCTCTAGGTTCCATTTTCCTAGGAAGGCTATGACATCATTCAAAATCCTACCATTCCTTAAAAGGAAGGTATTTGGAATTTAAACTTATTCACTATAACTTTATCAAGTCCCCCGTGACCTCAAGGTGTTCCGCTTAACTACTTAACCTTCTATTGTAACTGTAAAGTCGAGCAACTTGAATATGTTTCAAGTTCACAAATAACACATGGTAACCATGCTCGCAAGCACTAGGCATATCTATCTGTCCAAGATAAAATACGAATACTACCATTCATTACTCTTTCAAAATTTTTGTACAAATCATCCTTTTACCATAGCAACTATGACTTCTATAAGAGTCAACTACCGACTGATACTAATCAGTTCATAACGATCACAAATTGACTACCTACTTAGATCCGACACTAACTGATGCTACTCAGTTTAGTGATATACAAACATCTAAACCAATCTCATACCATCTACGGCTCTTTACGGCCCCTCTCCTGCTCCAAAGCAGTAACACAACCTCTCATCTCTTGCAGCTTACGCTGCATAGCAGCCTGCTGCACTAACATGTCATGAATCAATCTATGTTCATCATAACTATCATGTGACATATCTGCCAATCAGGTATCAACATGCCCTGCCTACGCCTCTAATGCCAGCACGGGCCTCCACAAAGCTCCAAACGTCATGGTAGTCCTCTCCTACTCACGCTCTAAACTCTTAAACTTGTACCTCTGCAAGAAGATCTCGTATCTAACCACTCCTGACCTAGTGTACAACTGTCTCACATCCCTATCAATATCCGCAAACAGAGTAGGTGGTAGCGCGTCCAAACGTTGGTTGAGAACATAGAGTATACTCTTATAAACCTCTAACTGCACCCCTACCTCTATAAACTGATCCTCATCTATCAATATGGTGGTTGTCGGGGTAGCTACTGGCGAAGCTATGGGTGATGGAACTACAGAGGATGACGGTGAAACACGTAAGGAACTAGACGACTACTCAGGAGATAGTGGTATCTGAACAGGTGCAACTGGTGGATAACTTGGAATATCAGTGTAGACTCTATCATCCTTGGGATCTACCCATGTAGTGAGTGTGGGCTGCCTAAGTGCCGACACTCTCTCTAGTCTCTCAGGATCTGGTACAGATCCATAACCCTAACCTACCTCGAACGTATTATGTACTTGATCCTCCTCTAATGCTAACTCTCGGCGTCTCGACGCCCCATAACCATGTCCTAAAGGCTCGCTCGCAGCTGTCTCCACAACCGGAGCTGCCTGCTGCTGACCCTCGGGTACATCCTCCTCCTCCTCCTCTAAACCAAGTCTGTCACACCCCGCCAAGGCAGAAATGCGAGGCGCGAAGAGAAAGGGAATCATCACAACACATGGCATCTATATAGAGAAACTAAAGCAAGATAAAAATACAAGGTATAGACACAAAATGCCATGAAAATACCCAAACATAACATCAAAATCCAAAAGGCGTCTGACATTTGAAATGAAGGCAGTTCACGCCAAAGTCAAAACATGCAAATATCCAAACTCCCTAACAACGCAAACAAAAAAATCAGTCAACAATCCAATTCAATTCAAATAAACGAAGACTAGATAATCTAAGCTTCGTCATGCTGCCTACGGTCCATCTAGCCACTTTTCTTAACATTCATCTCATCCTGCTGAATACCTGAAAATTATGCTTATACATCAACACAATGGTTGGTGAGAAACATAAGTTTTCAAACACACATATCGAATCTTTTTCCAAAACAATTTATCCAATTACTATGATTATAAAACAATACAATTATTGCATAACAATTATGCTGCTAACATACAAGCTAACATGCATTTCAAATCCACAATCTCAACATAATTGGGTAGGCGTACCTATCCGCTCCCTCGTACCATAATCCACAATCGATTGTCCCTTGGCATAACCAACACAGTACATGCCAGAAATCTACTAACCTTGACATGCCCAACACAGTACATGCCAGAAATCCACATCACATAACATGTAGCACATGATGCATATTAGTACATAATAGTCCATGCATTTACACTAACAAATAATCACAGCAATATAAAAACTCATTTCAACACTTGCGTCATTTCCATCCCAAGTTTAAAACGCCATAAAAAGTGGGACTATGTAACTCATCTGAATGCTCACAACGCAGCTTACAATTCCTATATCACAACTATACAAACAGATAAACACGGTTACATGCGACCAAGCTAAAAGCTTTGGTCCATGTAACTCACACATGATGGATGTCTAAGGGTTTGATTAACCTCCATGGGTCACCCTGACACCATGCCAAACCTTAACCATTTCATTTACACATTACACTAGTTACTTACAATTTACTTAGAATTGCAGAATTTTAATGTATATTTACGCATCTAAAAGCCCTACTTGCTGACCTCCATAATTCATACCAAAAATCATCTATGTCCCCTTATGTGTTTACTAACTACCATGTGATTCCTAAGTCCTCTTTACATCTGTAACTATCCCAAGTAAAATCAAACTTCAAAACTGTCCTAATTTGGATCTGATCGCACACTAAAATGTTTGACCTTGCTAACCATACTTAGGCAACTAATTAGAGGCTAATTTTCTCAGGAAAGTTAAAATACATATATAACTTTACTTCTGTGTTTTGGCTAACCTTAATTCAATTTTTAAGTAAGGGTTTTACCTCTCTAATTCTGACCAAAATCTGACCCATATTTACTGTTTTGACAACTTTTCTTGAAACCAACATTTGACCAACTTTCAAAACTAAAAATCATTCGAGGCTGGACTTTTTGAAAAATAGACTCTTTGAACTACAAATTAGGCTTTTGATTCATATCAAAACACGTTTCTATCATCAAGATATCATCAGTTGAACACATACCTAAAATCTGCTCAACTCTAAATCATAAATTAACGCAAACCCTAACATACTACTTGC
>BQNB010103009.1:0-19925 GCA_026074375.1 Tanacetum coccineum | reverse complement strand
TTTTCAAACTGATGTTTTAGAACATTTTTCTGCATCTTCTTGGATTCTTCATTACCTCCAAACCTTGATTTGATTGCTTCCCAGAGTGATTTAGCATCTGCAACATTGTGAAACTTGAGGAGGTATTCATCAGGTATTGCTAAAAGCAAGATGCTCTTAACTCTTTCCTGATTCCTTTTAGCAGCCAGTTGTTTGGCAGTCTTAGGAGCAGGAGGAGCAGATGTTTCTCCAGTTGGTGCAGGCTCTTCTTCTAGATCTCCATTGACAATAACATCCCATAGGTTATGGTCTGTGTGACAGATATATTGTCGCATTCTCATGCTCCAAATATCATATTCTCCCTTCCTGATGATAGGGATTTTCATTGCTGTGATAGTGGGTGGAGGAATGTCTTGTTCTGCCATCTTACAATTGAGTTCTTCTTATTCAGAGTTTCCACACAAGCTCTGATACCACTTGTTGGATCGTTTACTGAATAGATCTTAACCTTTAGCTTGTAAAGGGTTTGTTCCTTTAGATAATTCTAAAGCAACAATAATGAAACACTGATTTGAACACTATTGATTATGCGGAAACTAATCAATAATGCTAAGAAGAACAGTATTAAGAATCACAAAAGAACTTTATATTATAACTTGAATCTGCCTAGGTTACAGATTACAAAACTATGATTGCTAATCGATCTCTATTGATCTGTGTAGAACTATATCTACTAACTATGCCTAGGGTTCCTTTTATAGACTAAGGAAACCCTAATGGGCTTTACAAAACGCGTATAAAGATCATGCATATCCTTTCCTAAGATATCTCATGCATATCTCATAAACGGTACTAACTATTTTATACTAACGGTACTAACTATCTGATCAGTACTAACATTTTGTACTGTCAGTACAAATTACAACTAGCGGTACTAACTAATATAACTAACGGTACTAAGTCAGGAATGCATAATTCCCAACAATCCTCCCCTAAACATGATTGATCACTTGTTATCCTTCATGTTTCTTCAGTGTAAGCATCTTGTAGACCAGGAGGATGTATCCAAACACTCTGTCAAATCTTTGACTCAATATCTTGATCACTTAGCAGCTTTTAATCCTTGTCTTCTTAGTCATGTCTGCAACACATCTACATCTTTTCAGCAACAATCCAACAAGTTGGCTTTGTAGTTTTTGGCAAACTACCAGCCATTAACGGATTTGACATTCCTTTACCAGTAGCCATTTGCTCTGGGATAGCCAATTCTTTATTGTAAACAACAAGGTGAATTGAGAACCTTTTAGTTTTGAGTAAACTATCAACTATCAACGGATTTGATTTGTCTTTACCAAAAGCCATTTGCTTTTGGACTAGTCAATGCTTCATTGCCATAATATGATGCATTGATAACCATATAGTTTTTAGCAAACTATCAGCTATCAACAGATTTGATTAGTCTTTACCAGAAACTTTGGCTTTATGATGAAGTTTGTACGAGACTTTGTTTGTATTGTCATCATCAAATAGGGGAAGATTGTTGGGATTCTTGATTTGATGAGACAAAGTGAATAAAAGAATGAAACAAGATGGAAACAAGAAGGACCAAAATTGTCATCATGAAGTTTTACAAGATGTAGAAGAAAATAAAGATTTGGTCAAAATAAGATAAGAATGAATATTAATGAGAAGATAACTAATTGATTCTCTAATTAATATATTAATTAGTTTCCTTGTAAGCCTAGGACTCCTTATGCTATAAAAGGAGGTCCAGGCATTTAGAAAAATGCATCAATATATAGAAAACTAGAGCTCTCCCAATGAGAGTCTAGATAGTTAGATAGCATAGTCAACTGATGAGAGTCGAATAGTACACCATAGTTAGTTGGTGTAGCCCCAAGTTATAGTTGGGGTAATAGGAAAACGTTCAATAAAGAAAACCTTGTGATAACTTTGATTGTGTTCTTATAATTCCACTGTGCATATTCAATCATTGTTATTATCATCCTAGATGGGCTAAACGATTCTTAACAAGCTATCGCTATCTACGAGACAAAAATCCGCATGACTCACGATCCGATGAATCAGATCATACAACAAGAAATCACGATAGAAAAGAATGCTAACAACAAGAGGAAGTTTGAGAACCAACTAATGGATAACCGTGTGCCACGACAACCACCCTGCAAGAAACCAGGTGTGACAAGAGCTTACACTATTAGAGCCAATGAAAGGAGGGCTTATGCTGGGAATTTACCTTACTGCATCAAGTGTACATTACATCATGTTGGGCCGTGTATTGTGAAGTGTAATAAATGTAAGAGGGTTGGCCACATGACTAGGGATTGTAAGACATCAGTTGCTGCAATGAACCAGAGAACCCATGTGGCAATTCCAAAGGTCACCATCACTTGCTATGAATGTGGAAGGTTGGGACATTTTAAGGATAAATGCCAGAAGTTGAGAAATGAGAACCAAGTGAACCAAATTGGGAAGGAAAAAGCTCATGAGAACTCTAGTGTCGTCAAATACAAGATTAATGCTTAAGAAGAGATCTTCCCGCATTACCTAGTGACCTAAGTCAAAGTATTCTTAGACTATATTCACATTAATACTTTTCTATAAATTTCATTGTATTGAGTGGATGTTTTAAATTGCCTATTAATGTATATGTCATGATGATTCCGTCAGTTACACTTAATTTCTCTATTTATTTATGTAAGCTACTCCTTGAATCGTTCCCATATTATAAAATCATTTCGCTACTATCGTTTTATAAACTATTCTTGTGTGATCTCGTAAACAATTTCATTGTCATGTTATAAACCATTTCACTATCATTTTATAAACTGTTAGCTCTTATCCCATAAATTTTTTTTCATCATATGAACTATTTTGTGGTCTTTTGTAAACTATTTTGTTGTCACTTTATAAGTTGATAAGATCGATTATAGCTCAAGATTGATTAAATCTTATATATCTAGGATGAACAATAGCAATGATTGATAACACGCAGCGAAATAATAAAGAACACAATCAAAGTTATCACAAAGTTTTCTTTATTGAATGTTTCCCTATTACCTCAACTATAACTTGAGGTTACTAACTACTAACTACTAACTATGGTGTACACACATACCTTTACTATTCGATTCTCATCAGTCGACTATGTTTCTATGGATGGATGTCTAAACCACACGCCTATGATTCTCTTTATATAGAGAGATATCAAAGCTTACAATAGAAGATAAGAACAAACAATATATTTAAAACATTTAAGAATATCTTCTAATAGCTTCTGTATCTTTATCTTTATAAGGAGATCTTTTGAAATCTTTATCTTTATCTTCATGTGCTCCTCCAGCTTGAAGATTTCTTTAATTACAATTTTAGTACTTTTGTTTCATTTATATTTATTTTGTCTCATCAAATCTAGAATCCCAACAATGTTCCCTTATTTGATGATGACAAAACAAACAAAGTCGCGTACGAACTTCCCCTTAAATAGAGAAGTTAAGTTGTAATCATCTCTCTAAATGAAACAAAATCTTAAATGCTTCCCCTTGATTTAAGATCTCTTTAAAAATGTCACCACACATAAATAAGCTGCAAATCAATAAACCTGTAATCTTCTTCCCCTTTTTATCTTTATCCAATAGGGGTCTTCTGAAGATATGCAACTTGTAAACACTTCCCCTCAAGTGGTGCATGTAGATGGTTAAACATTTAATCAATAAGCTTCCCCTGAAACCCATATGTTTACCATCTCTTGAATCTCAAACTCTGTAGGCTCTATGTAGTGATCACTGATGAAGAAAACTAAGTATAACGAATTTGATGAAGAAGTTGAATCTCCCAAACTTGTGTCTTATGTCTTGCACTATCCACGTGACGTCGAACTTATAAATAAATCTGTAAAATATAAGTAGACCGCAACCTCTTGACAAAAATCCTCATCTTCTATGAGACACATACTAAGTGATAGCAAATGTGAGCATTGAGCACCATAAGAAAAATCACACACCTTTGCTAGATTTTGACAAGTCTTCGTCACACCATTGTAAGCACGAACAAGTTATCTTTAAAGTCATAGTCTGCAAAACTATACTTTAAGATATGATAAGACACGCACCTGTGAAACCCAACTACAACATCAAATAAGCAATAATCAACTGTCTTCGTAATCACATCTTCAAATAATCTCCAAACCGAGCCATAAAATCAATAAGAATAAACTATTTAAAAAATAGTTCTGTCCAAGATCCAAATCCATCCGAAAAACTAAGTACTGTCCGATATCGAGTACAACTAGCAGTATTAACTGCTTTTCTCAGACGAAACTAACAGTATAAACTTAATACTGTTATACTCTTCTTTCTTGCGCGGCAGTACTAATGTTTCATTGAAGCCCAATGTAAACCAACTGTTAACGACAAGCAGTACCAAAAATATACTTGGACCCAACTGTAGCAATAAACATGTATAGCAGCACAAAAATTCTTAAAGCAGTACTAACATTTCGTGGACCCAAACAATGTTGACGAGCAGTACTAAAAATAAGGCAGCAGTACTAATATTTTTCCTTGGCCTCCTTCCTCCCACGGCTTTTGTGACACTTTTATTAACAAGAAAGTGTCATGAAAGCTATTCTCCTTGGCACAAACAGCAGTATAAATATTATACTCGTGAACCATCTGTTGCCTAATCTTAATATATCTTTCATAAAAATATATTCGTGAGATTTTCTTTGCAAACTTAAATAACTGCCTATGCTTGGATAATATTCGTGAGATAACTACCATAGATACACGAATAATAGCAGCATCACACCACGAACATAACAAATAGATGTACAAACCCTAAACATTAGGGTTTACTACTGCTGATGTTAACCAAACGAAGCAATAGTATAAACATTCTTCATCAACCACCACGAATCATCAAAGTACTTCATCTTCTCCTGCTGCTACAACCTACTGTTGCATATATTCTTGCTGCCGTTTGTTGTTTATCACCTTAAACCCTCATAGCAACGAACAACCACTTTTCATTATTCATAACAGGCTATTTTTTTACTGCCTGGTGATAGATACTTCATACTTTTTGTGAACCTTGGTTTTAATCAATAACCCATGAGCCAACTTTAAGATCCACGAACCATACAAACCAAAAACCCAATATATATCTTGATTCTAGATGCACAATAAATTAGGGTTTTACTAATTTAGGGTTTATAGCAAACCCTATTGTCACCGAATTGCTTGTAATTAAAAATCATAGAAGCCTTAAAACCTTAATTGGTTTTATTAATTAGAATTAGTAATAGCAGCAACCTTTATATTTGTCTTGAAAGAGTAGACTGAATCATGACAAAACCCCGAATACAAATCAAACTTTGATAAAGAATAAATAACCGAAAATCAAAAGCATCATACCTTGTTCGATTTGCGAACCTTGTTGTTCCAAGATCGAGAGCCACCCGGCTCTGATACCAATTGATAAGATCGATTATAGCTCAAGATTGATTAGATCTTATATATCTAGGATGAACAATAACAATGATTGATAACACGCAGCAGCCACACGGCTCTGATACCAATTGTTATGATCAGATTCATAGTCAGATTGATTTGATTTATATCTCTGGAATGAAACAATAACAATGTTTGATAAACACGCAGGGAATAATAAAGAACACATTAAAGTTATCACAAGGTTTTCTTTATGGAACGTTTCCTATTACCCTACTATAATTGGGGTTACTTAACTATAACTACTAACTATTGGTGTACACACACACACTTTATATTGCGACTATCATCTGTGACTTGTTTCTAGGATGGATGTCATATACACACGCATATGATTCTATATATATAGAGAGATCATAAGGTTACATAGAACGATAAGATACAAATAATTTACTTTAAAAATTTAAGAATACTTCTAATATATTTTTTATCTTTATCTTATAAGAAGATCTTTGAAATTTCATCTTTATTTCATGTGCATCTCAGTTGAAGATTTCTTTAATTTAATTACAATTTTAGTACTTTTGTTTCATTCTTATATTTATTTTGTCTCATCAAATCTAGAATCCCAACATAAGCTATTTGGTTGTCAACTCGTAAACTAATATGATTATAAACCCCTACTATCACATTGTCAACTGTCCTGTGATTATCCCATAAACTGTTTCAATATCACCTCATAAATTATTTTACATAATCCTACAAAATAATATCGTGTCATTATATAAATTACTTTGTATTTGTCTCTATGAACTATTTTGCTACCTTATAAACCATTGATGTTGTTGTAGTGTGTGGTTATATTTTATTGTTTCAACTTTTAAATTTATATTTTGCCGACTAAACCAATAACAACACTTTAACGGGCAGTGTACCCGGTGAAGATGTAGTGTTCTTTGGTAAGTAGGGTGTCGACACTAAGAGCGAGGTTAAATCTATCCAATTTAATTATTTATCTTGGTTTTCATCTATGTTAATTCTATTCTAATCCTATGTTAAACCTATGTCAGTCTAAATCCTAGTTCTAATGGGAAAGGGGGGTTTTCAGTCTGAGAGACTGGCACGGTTTGGTTGGTGACTACAATCAATTCAAGACACTGTTACCCAGGCAAGCTAATAGTTAAAAGATAAAAGAGCGGTCGAACCTTATATAAGAAAACTGTATTAACCATTATTAATCTAACTAGAAGATTACCTCGAAAAGTAGCTAAGTGTTCATCAAGGTGAATTAAAAATCAAAAAGATTAGAGAAGCCCAGTTTTACCATTATTGAAGATAACACTCATTACCACTAATATTTTTGTATTTCACTTTTTCTCAGTATATATATAATATATATATATAATATAATATATATAATATAATATATTAGATAAAAAATATATATTATATATATAATATATTATATATAGCAACTAACTAATTTGACCATTCTTATTTTCAATAACCGTGTAGGGATCATAGAACAAGGATTGCATTCGATCCGAGAATGCCCCAAGAAGGATAAATCATCGCCCTATGACTTTTTACTGTTGCTCCAAACCAAAGCTTAAAACGAAATCACTGCTAAAATAACAGTTAAGAAGCAAACACTACTCAATTTGAAACTTGTGAACTTTTCACTCCCGATAATTAATTATATCTTAGGTGAAATGTGCTATTTTTTGAATTTTCAGCCTATGGATCAAAGTTTTGCAATATTCTATGTTTCAACGTATCCACCCGAGAATAATTAGTTTGAAAGGCGAGATCATCCCATTAGCGACTTTTCATCTCGGCACACCCCAACCTTGCTGGCTAAGTGACCAGGCTTTTTGACACCCCACAAGAGACTAGTATCGGGACTCACGGACCTTAGGTTTCAAAAACTTTCAAGTTTCCCGTTTACACATAGCTTATTTAAAAACTTAAAATGAAATAGTCAAAGTTCAAAAGCATATTTAAATTTAACAAAAAGAGATCTATTAATTAATTCAAACTTAATTTTAAACATCTCATTGATGCAATTGTAACCCTCGACCTTTTAGAAGGCTGCAATATATCGGTGTGAGACCTGCAATGATGTCTTAACTTTTATCAGCTCTCGGATTTATATTCTACTAAGGACCTTTTTTAGAAGACTACCACATCGGTTGTGAGCCGGCAAGAGGTAGTAAACTTTTATCAGCCCACAGTTTTTATTATTATATATATATATATATATATATATATATATATATTTTCATTTTTCATTATTTTTCATATTATTATTTTTTTATATAGAGAATACTTCTTTTTGAAAAATTCAAGTATAAATTTGAACTAAGACTAAATTTTTTTTTGCTATTAACTAATATAAATATGTTGTGTGATTTAAGTTTAATCTCCAAAAATAGCACGTATTATTAACTGAGTTAGAGAGCTTATGGGAGAAAAAAGCCACAAATTCTTCATACATTGACATCTAAAGATTTCCAACTAATCCTTGTTTTTTTAGCATCCAACTCATCTTAACTCTATCTAACATTTTTCGAGTCTTCCTTCGCGGAAGTTTCGCGAACGCTTAGCCTAAACTTTAAGGAATCAACTAGAGCACAACATGCTTGATCGAGTCAAAATTTAGCTCTTATTCTACCCAGCATAAAGTTCAAGATTGTGCCCAAACACTTATTTATTTTGAAATTTTTTAAATTTTTTTCATTTTATTTTTGAAATTTTGCGTGGAAAAAATAGGTGATTACGTGAAAACTAACGGCTGCAGGCACAACAAATCGAATATTTCCACCCCTACGACAAACTATACATTGTCCTCAATGTGAGATTCCCTCCATATAAATTCAACAGCATATTCTTGATATAAAGGGTCTCTATGCAAAACTAAAGGCATTTATTAATTAGCTAACGATAAAACGTTAGTCGATAAGATTTATAGGATACGTATTCCCTAAATGAAGCTGAGTGAATGAAGCTCGGAATGTATGAAATGGACAAAACTAATGAACATGAGAGTGTCTTCAAAATCCAGCAATCCCTGACAATAAAAATCACAAAAACTTCGAAAAAACACAGAAAAGAAAAGCAGCACCCCTTACAATGAAATGTAAGAAAATAGATAAGAAGATGAAATGCTTGTTTTTTATTTAACCGAGTCAACGAGCTGAACTTCGAACCCCGAATTAAGTTTCCATGCGGGGAAGCAAATAAAAAGGAAAATCTCAATCGGGCTTTCATTAATGTTTGGATAAACATTAAAGCACATGAAAGTTCCATCCCGATGAGATGCCACCGGCTCTAAGTGAAGATGCCAGGGTCAAAAATGGTGTCTTCACTCCTGGTGGAGAGAAGTAAAGGAGAATCCGCAGGGTAGGTGAGAAACGGGAGAAAAGTCTGAATTACAAATGTGAAGGAATCGTCATCTTCAACATTTTGAGAAAAATCAATCTCACCTCCCCCTGGGTCAAAATTACTCTCAATACCCGGTGGTATCGAGTCTTCCAGAACAAGAAATGTATCAACCTCTTCTATAACAACGTTGGTCAACTCACCCTGATCGGGCTCAATCTCAAAAAGAAACAAATCATACTTGGGAAGAGAGTTATTAGCATGAGTAGTGGTACTGCCACTTCTCGTCTCTTCCGTATCATTGCTGAAAGGCTCGAATTCGGGTAAAGAATTATCCGAATAAGAGAGAGAAGTATCAGACTTCTCAAAGAACGAATCACTATCCGTGACAGGAATAGGAAATGAAGAAGGAGACTTGAACACATGATCAGGAGAAAGGTTGTCATTCAAAGATTTAATATTAGTAATAAGACGACTAATGTTTAATAATTTCTTACGAAGAATAACGTCTTGGATTTGAAGAATATCTTCTAAGTCAAACTCTTTCTCTTCTTGATCAACATCATTCACCTCCTCTAAGCTAACGTACTCGATGTCCTCAAAATCATCGTCATCACTCGAAGTTCCATTATCGTTGGAATCGGATAAAATCTCAGAATGATCGTTCAAAGCATCAAAAGGGGAAGGATCTTCACAAACGGGCACATCACACGTATCGTTGGAAATACCCTCGAACTCGCTTGGGATTGGGACAAGGATCTCAACACTAGACTTTATTATTTTGTCCGATTCGGTTTCCGAAATAGTGTCAAGATGCTCATCCCCATTATGAGAGAGTTATCGGGTTCCTCGATTGGTAAGTCAGGTGTGATTGCTTTAGGCTTTCTATATATAATAGTATACTCATCATCGTCATCGTCATAAAAGGTAGGACGATTCCAGCTTGGACAATTAATATATTCTGATAGCTCCTCATTAATATTTCGCACATCTTCAAGGAGTTTACTCATCAATTCTTGAATATCCTCTTGTCGATATTGCTTGTCCGTCAAAGCATGCTTAATTTCACCAAATCTCTCCTAAGCTATCAATATAACCTTTGGTGTTACTCCAAAAGGTATATGACTAAACTTCCTTAAGAAGGTGTAAATGTCTCTCATTAACACTTCCACATCATCGATCATAGAAAAATTTCCATATGGAGTAAAACTTTGAGCTGCCGGCTTCTCCTTCTCTTGTTGAATTCCTTTAAGAATTTGCAAATCATCCATAAGTTTAAGAAGCAATTCTTGCATATCTTCAGGTTGATTCTGCTCTTCTTCCATTGCTTGCTTAATCTTAAGAAATATTTCCTCGGTTAGCAATAAAGCCATGCACTTTTCTTCAGGAGGTATATGATCATACTCCTTTAAAAAGGCTTGAATAGTTTCCATTATATTTTCTCTAGCTTGCAACAATTCCATATCCGTTGCTTGAGGAGAATGATGAATGACGGGATACTACGGGGGTTGAAATTGGTCAAAACCGGAAGAATTAGAATTAGATAGATTTTGTGAAGCTAAAACTGATAAATCTTCAATTGATGAACCTCCCGAAGTCAAACTCATGGACTTACCTCCTCATCTCGAATACGCATTTTTGGAAGGTGACAACAGGTTGCCCGTCATAATTGCTAAAGACTTGAGTGTCGAGGAAAAAGCCGCTCTCATAAAGGTTTTGAAGTCACACAATCGAGCCATCGCTTGGAAACTCTCCGACATCAAGGGTATTAACCTAGAATCTTGAACTCACAAGATTCTTATTGAAGAGGACTACAAACCGGCGGTTCAACACCAAAGACGGGTGAATCTAAAAATCCATGATGTCATCAAAAAGGAGGTTGAAAAACTTCTTGACGCTAGATTAATTTATCCGATCTCGGATAGTCCTTGGGTAAGCCCCGTACATTGCGTACCTAAAAAGGGTGGCTTTACCGTTGTTGAAAATGATAATATATAAGTATAGTATATAAGGATTATATCAAATAATAGTATAGTAAGTATTTTCCGTCGGGTTCGAGAAACAAACTTTTAACCAAAGTTGTCTCAAAAACCTCCCGAGTCGTTTTCCCTCGACGAAGTGTGAATTGAAAATCGGTTAAGTCCGTGATCGCGCGTTTTGAATGGTTTTGAAGATTTTAGATTTGGGTTTTCTAAATCCTACTAAATATAAATTACAAGTAGATAAATGCACGAGAACAGGTAAACAAGAAATGAAAATTAAACACGTAAGTATTAAAACGTAAACGGAAATAATACATAAGGAAATAAAAATATTTTTGGATTTTTGTTTTTAAGATAAATGAAAAATATTTTTGGGTTTTTATATTTTATATAAGAAAAATAAAATGATTTTTTTTTTTTTTTTTTTTTTTATGAATTTAAACGGTTACACGAAAGAGACTTAAACCAAATAATCAACTACTTCTCGGTAGCTCTTGAAAATTGCTTTTCAAGGTGAGCCGTACTTGGTAGAGACACAAAAGGCAAGTGTTAAATCTTTGATTACGATTTGGGAACAATTGCAAGTTCACCGGAAATTGAAATGATAATATCTCAATAGAAGATATTATTTGTTGGGCTCGGTATCCACTTGGTGAATTTTATTTTCTGAATTAAGACAATTTTTTTATATTTTTGATTTTTTAATTTTTTTCTTTTTTATTATGTTAATTTATACTAAAAGAAAGGAAAATATTTTTTACTTTTTATATTTTATTTTTTTTTTTGGATTTTTTTTTTTTTTTTTATTTATGACAAAAATTTAAATTTCGAGGACGAAAGGATCTTCAAACCAAATCACAAACTCTAAACAAGAGAATCGCTTTACACAGTCCCGCATCGGCGCATAAAAACTCGATTGAGCTAGTTTTTTCACTAGTATAAAATAATATACTTATAGAGAAATTAAGGAAATCCCCAAGTATCCCTTGGACAATTCCACTCACAAAGATATATATATAGAATACGTATATTAAACCGGGCAAGTATGATCACCCGGGTCGTTTCCCCAATGACTCGTGCAATGGAAACCTCGTTTAAGTTTAGATCCTGATTTGAATAAGAGAAGAGATATTTTTGATTTAATTATACTACTAAAATTAAAGGCACGATTAAACAAAACTAATAACATAATTAAATAATTATGAAAAAAATTAGAATGCGACATTTAAGTATAACAAATAGCAATGTTAAAACCTACAAATTATTAACTTAAATTCCCAATTCTAATTATGCTAAGTATATTTTAGGAAAATTAAAAATATTTTTTTTTAAAACAGCTTTTTGGATTTTATTATGAATTAAACACTAATAATCTAATTAAATCCTTTAAAATAGATATTAAATTTGATAAAAATTTAGAAAATATCTTTTTAGATAGTTTATCCTAAAATTATTAAAATTAATTTGAGGAAAAACATTTTTTACACTAATTTTTCTATTTATTAAGTTAAAAATTAAAAAAAAAAACTATAGGTTTGAAAATTAAATGTTTTAAACTAATATTTTGTAATTTTTTTTTAAATCCAATGGAATCAGAACGTTACTTGTTGAATTATCTAGGTCACCTGCTAGTCAACACAATCAATAAACCATTGACAATATCTAATTAACTAAGCCCGAAGTGTATCCTAGATACAGACTTAAAACGACAACATTTGTGTAACTATGATTCTAGATGTATAAATTACTATATGGAGAAAGCGCGTAAACAAGTATAAATTGATAAACATAAACAAGCATTCAACGATAAATCAAGAAATCGAGATAAACAAATACCAAACATTTTGATCTTCATAATAATGGCTAATACCCGAAGGTATTAGCCTTCAAATGTCATAATGAATACAAAAGCAACTATTTAGCCAAGGTAAACTAACCGAGTTATCTAATGATACCAAAAACTAAACGATTACTAAAGTATATGGAATTACACATTGTCTTCTATGGAATTGATAACGTTGCTAGACCTCTTCTGCTCTTTTTCTCCTCTAAAAATAGACTTTTTTGGTTTAGGTATCGAGAATATGATTTAGCACCCTTAAAACTCGTTTTTGAGTTTTCTATTTATAAGGTCTTGAAGTCGGTTCGATACGACGTATCCAAGGATTGGATACGGTGTATTGGGATTTCTTGGAGTAGGGACCACGCTTGATATCTTCTAGAATATTCACATACTATATCTTGAATACGGCATATTGAGTATCTTTGGATACGGCATATTGAGCTTTATTCCTTTGTGGTCTTTGGTGAGTGCAGGCAAAGATACGCAATATCTTCCTTGATGGATACGACGTATTGGTCTTCAAAATAGTAATCTTGAAAATATCTTCAAACTCCAGAATGCACGCCTTTTGCTAACCTTCACCAATTACTCCATAATTACTGCAATTCTCAAATAGAAACGATTAAGTAACAATTCTTTACAATAACTATACAAAATGGGTTAATAACATGGGATAAATGACGCTATAAAATGGACATGATTTGATATCATAAAATATCCCCCCACTTGAATTCTACTTGTCCTCAAGTAGCCTTTAGAAGTTTATAAAAATGTATCCCTAAAGATATTTTATGTTAATGCACTTATTTGATCAATTACAAGTACACAACCAAACACCTCACGAAATAGGAAGATGAAAACACTCAAATTACTCAACTAATCTATGTGGTAACATGTAACTAATTCGCTCAATTTCTCGGTCGTGATGAGTATTCTATCATAAGCTTGGCAATGATACACATCTCCACCACTAAAGCCTAGGAGTAACAAGTTTATAAAGGTAAATATGGGTTTTTGTATGGAAAGGCGTACGGTTGATCATTCTAAAATCTTTCACAAGAAGTACCACTCCAACAAGGCAGCTGAAGCACACATACATGGCTGTAACAACAGAATAGACATGTGTGTTCGATCACATCCTCATTCGAATTTAACCAACGGTTAGGATGAAGAATGATATAGGGTAGGAACCTTCTAAATTTCACCAAAAGTCGTAAACCAACGAGGCAGGTAAGACATGCATACATGGCCGTAACGATGGAATAGACATGCATGCTCGAACAAGTCCTCATTCGCGTAAAACCAGTGGCTAATCATTAGGTGAGAGGGAAGTAAATTGTTGTTAAATAAAAATCAAGAAACAAATATATTAAGACTTAAGATACAAGTTGCTAGACATTTTTTTCCTAACCGTTACCATGATTAAGACACAACTATTTACAATGTCTTGATCATCGATCAAAAACAAAAACCTAAGTTGGCGTTCCCGTAACGGTCAACTTCCCAATCATCCCAAAACTTTACATACTCTATAAGGCAAGTGGCGGTATCTTCCACTTTGTACAATACTCTACATCGTTGATTTTTTAGACGTATCAACGAATAATCGATCCTTCATGTAATTCCTTCGGTAGTTGCGAAACGATTATCTTCAAACTTTCTTTCTCTCTCTTTGTATTTTTCTCATTTTTTCGATTTTTTTTGCTAACAATACTTCAAATCTCGGTGTAGTTTCACCATCTTCACGATCATAATAATTCCGGATAATTTCTTCGATAGTTCCTTCGTTCTTCGGATTCACCATTAATTGTGATGGCAGTAAAATCACATGAGTTTTGACTACTAATATACATTCCCATTTGCAATGTGCAAATTTCCAACCGCACCAAAGATAGAAAATGACACAAGACTCGGGAAATACAAACTTTACACTTTAAGCAACTAGCAACTGTAAATTAAAACTTAATCTAACAGGGTAGGTTAAGGTGTAAGGGTGTAACAAAATAAATAGTTGGTGTAATTCCTAAAGGATTGGCTCTACGGGTTTTCTAGTGGATCTTCACTTTAAAGATGAGAGTAGAAAAGGGTTTAAACGGGAGGTTAACTAACTGGTATAGTTAGTTGATAAGCAACATGTAAAGGCGATTTGGGTGTAATCCTAATATTTACCAGTTTAAACAAGTTACTCCAATTAAATCCATAATACTCATTATTGTGGTCTCGAATAGATATACCAAGCCAAGTTCTAAAGTCTACAACATCACCGACACACTTATATTTATGTGGAATTTGGGTAAACATTTGCAAACAGAAAGGCTAAATCCTCACAATATCTAACAAGGGTTATTGTGTGCGGGTTATGTATCATGTAATTTCACAAAAGTATGCCTGAATTTTTTTTTTAATTTTGAGCATAATTTAAGCATTTTAGTGTGAAAAATAGGACAAGTAAACATTCTAATTCCATTCCCCCACTTGAATTATACAACGTCCTCGTTGTATATATAAAACATTAAATACGGGAATTTAAAAAGAATTAGAATGAGAAACTCTCCTAATATTTGCTCGGTAGATTCTCTAAGTTGCGTTTATGAGCAAGATTGTGTGCTAAAAAAGCGTCTAAATCCTAGCACGAACAACAGACATATAGAATTCCAGAAAATATGCATTCCACCAACTTTATCGATACTTCTTTCACGAGGTCCTGTATAGAATATAATAAAAACATGTGCATTCCTATCTTGGTACCTACGGTTAATTTAAACTAAACTAAACAAACTAATTACGGGTCAGTCTAGTGGATACGGCGTATCAGGTTAGTGAATACGCCGTATTCCATATCTGACAATAATGTTTTTAAAGTGCAATAAAAATAAAGATTAATAACATCCAGACAATCAATACGCCGTATGGTATGGAGCGGATATGCCGTATTGATGTCTGGGAAGACAGACTCGGTAAAATTAAATAACAATCCGGGTTGTCTCTTGGGAAGCACTTTTGTTTACAGCGAAGTCTTTAAGTTAGACTTTTCTTCAGCTTCTCTTCATTCTTTGGTGCGAGTCACCTTCCATCCTTCGTCCATTATCCGAAAGATTTCTTGGTAAGCTTGGCACACCTCTTTTCTTGTGATAGTAAGATCGTCGTATTTGTCTTCTTTTACAGCATCATACTCTTCATTATTATTGAACAGATATTTGATCAGCATATATCTCCTTACATTACATACTGGCAGGTCATGAACCTCGCATAATTCTTCCCTCACATTATCTTCATGATCAATCTCATAAGCATCATCATAGTTAGTATATATGTTCCATCGTCTCTCTTGTTTGTAATGTGACTCATCATCATCTTCTTTGATAAATCCTTCTATGATAGCTTTGTTTCTTAAAGCCTCATCTTTATGTTCACTATTTTCCAAAGCCTCATACCATTCAAGGTTTTAGTAATAGAGTTGGTTTATAATAATGTAAGTTTCGAGTAAGTTTCCTCTATTATAGTATCCATCATCCTTCCAACTACATGTTGGCCATTCTAAACACCCAGTCTTATAGTTGAAAGGCTTGCAAATATGTTTAACTGGTGTGGGTTTGGTCCAAACTATGGTGTTAGTCCATGGCTTCTCATCTACCCATGGTATGTCCTTATTCCATTCATAGATCCAATCATTCTTGTAATCTTTATAGGTCTTGAATCCCTCAATGTCATTAGTAAGTAAGTATGGATCAATTTGCTAAAGACAGTTAAATTCTTCGAGTGCCTTGCACATAGGTATTTCAAAATCTAATAGATTAGTGTCGATCCTGAATACTTCAGCAACTTCATCTATATCATCAGAAGATTCTTCATCTATGAGCTCAACCTTATCATCTCCTTAATCTAGTAAATCTATAATGCTTTCATAGTATAATGATCCATTGTTTTGTAGTTGAAAATTTTCGATCCTAACCATTCAGTAAATGCAACATCAAACAGATCATATCCCATGTCATCATCAGCTTCATGCTTCGAATCATCATCCATATTCAAGTTACATGGGATGTTAGCAACTTTAACTTCATATGTGAATAAATCCTCATCCATTCCGCTTAATCGACTGACTTCATTGTTGAAAACCTCAAGTAGTGTATCATAAGTGAGTGAAACATATTCGACCTTAACATCCTTAATTTTCTCGAACTCTCCTCTAATAACCTTTGTCATTCTTACTGAAAAATACCTAGAAAATTATCAGTAGAACCAGCAGAGAAATGTATATAAAAAATTGGGCTTTAAGTTCGAGAATGGAAAAGAAGTTTATCAGATGATCGATACGCCGTATCCAATAGAAGTGGATACGTCGTATTAATCAATTGAATGAATACGCTATATTGGAAAGAGAATTGGATACGCCGTATCTAATGGAAGTGGATACGCCGTATTCAGCTATCGACCAGAACAGTATATTAAGAAAAACAATTAAATACGTAAACAATTAAACACACAAATATACAAGCAAACAATTAAAGACAAATATACAAAATTTACAGAATATACACTAATCTAAATTACACTATTCCTAAGGGTTAGATCTAATCTAATGTTAAAACCAAAATATCAAATAAAAATCAAGATTAATTTTCACTCCCTGACAGCGGCGCCAAAAACTTAATGTGTTGTTGTGTGGTGTATATTTTATTGATTCAAGTTTTAAATTTATATTTTGCCGACTAAACCAAAAACAACACTTTAACGGGCAGTGTACCTGATCGGTAGTAGTTTCGTGGTAAGTAGGGTGTCGAACACTTGAAGCGAGGTTAAATCTATCAATTTAATTAATATCTTGGTTATCTAATCTATGTTAATTCTATTCTATTCTAAACCTATGTGAGTCTAAATCCTAATTCTAACGAGAAAAGGGGTTTCAGCCTGAGAGACTGGCAAGGTTTGGTTGGTAACTACAATCAATTCAAGGCACTTTAACCCACGTAAGCTAATTAACAAAAGAGAAAAGAGCAGTCGAGCCAAATATAAGAAAACTGTATTAACTATTATTAATCCGATTAGAAAGTTAGTTTGTTTATTAAGTGCAATAATTTCTTCTCTCGAGGAGGCATATCATTCTTAAGACTTAGGCATTATGTCATCCTAAGACCTAGACACATTAATTCTATCACAATTAAAGCATCCGCATAAAGCATCCTTATTTGCTGATTATAATCTATCTTAGGGATTAAAGCAATGGTGATCTTGTTAAACCCTAGGTCATAAAGACTTTACCCACTTACCGCTTAATGATAATTTATACACTAGTAGTCCACTTGTCCAACTATCCAATGGAATCAGAACGTTACTTGTTGAATTATCTAGGTCACCTGCTAGTCAACAGATCAATAAACCATTGCAATATCAAATTAGTTAGCCCGAACGTATCCTAGACACAACACAGACTTAGAAGGACAATATTTGTGTAACTTGATTCTAGATATATAAAATTACTAGATGATGGAAAGCTAATCCCGGAACTCTAGATCTACTCGGATCCGTCGTCACGAGATCCAGATGAATGATAGTCGCTATAAACAGCGCATAAACAAGTATAAATGATAAACATAAAAAAGCAATCAAATATAAAATCAAGAACTCAAGAGAAAAAAAATACCAACATTCAGATCTTCATAATAATGCTAATACCCAAGGTATTAGCCTTCAAAAACGTCCATAATGAATACAAAAGCAATTATTACTAAGGTAAACTAACCGAGTTTAAACGAATAACCAAAAACCTAAACGATTACTAAAGTATATGGAGATTACGCGTTGGCTTCCTAGGAATTGAGAACGTTGCTCTACCTCGTCTGCTCCTTTTTCTCCTCTAAAAATTTACTTTTATGGTTTAGGTATCGAGAATATGATTTAGCACCCTTAAAACTCGTTTTTGAGTTTTCTATTTATAAGGTCTAGAAGTCGGTTCGATACGGCATATCCAAGGATTGGATAAGGCATATTGGGGATTTCTTAGAGTAGGGACCACACTTGATATCTTCTAGAATATTCACATACTATATCTTGAATACGGCGTATTGAGTATCTCTGGATATGGCATATTAAGCTTTATTCCTCTGTGGTCTTTGGTGAGTGCAGGCACAGATACGCCGTATCTTCCTTGATGGATATGGTGTATTGGTCTTCAGAATAGTAATCTTCAAAATATCTTCATTTAAGCTCCAGAATGCGCGCCTTTTGCTAACTTTCACCAATTACTCCATAATTACTACAATTATCAAATATAAACGATTAAGTAATAATTCTTTTGCAATAACTTTACAAAATGGGTTAATAACATGGGATAAATGATGCTCTAAAATAGACGTTATTTGATGTCATCAAATATTAAAGTTACTCGTTTACACTTCTTCTCCCCTTTTTGTCGAAACAAAAAGGTGTATGCTCTGAGTTCTCTACTTCTATCTTCCTTTGTACAATATTTACCCATCTTTTAAAAATTGAGCTTGCACCATCCCATTTAAGTCTTGCTCCTATCAACCTCATATAATCATCCCAAGTAATCTACTTTGAGGCACTCGAGCTCCCCCTAGCTTATTGTACTTGTATGATGCTTGCATCCCTTGTATATTGACTCTAGCAGATCCATAGCTTAAATTTGTTACAAACACTTAACCTACATCAAGGGTTAGGTTTCATGCAACATAATATATATAGGAGAAATATTATAGGGGTGAAACACACATATCGAGAAATATGTAGATGTCTTAACGGATGCATATGTAATGACTTTAACATTTACAAATGCTCCCCCTCGGTGTATGCTCCTCCTTATTTGGGGCACCAAGGAATCGGGCTATGAAAATGTGCTACAAAACAAAGTTAGTAGACAGGTGCACACACACACACACACACACACACCTATATATATATATATATACATGATTAAAGACTAAGACTCATTATATATCATCGTACGAGTACAATGAGGTTGATAGGAGCAATGATCCCGATAGTGAGAGGTGATAGGAGTACGAGTACAATGCGCTATGATCTCGTATATGCTTAAATATTATACTCATGATATATAATGACGATGATAGCTATATATTATAAGAGGTGATATGAGGTGATAGGTCATTATACTCCTGATATATAATGACGATGATAGCTATATATTATAAGATTTGACCGACACATGATTAAAGACTAAGACTCGACCAACACCCTTTGGTATAGTACCGACTTTTAATAAACGAGAAAAAAATTCATTTATTGATT
>BQNB010103008.1:0-24121 GCA_026074375.1 Tanacetum coccineum | reverse complement strand
AAACATGATCCAAAAAGAACATTAGTAAAAGAATAATCTGAATCATAAATCAAATCAAAGCACTTTTTGGCAAATTTCAACCCATTTCCATGCTCATTAATTGATTAACTATTACTTAATTTTTTTCCTATGATATTCATAATTTTTTTTATAATTGACCACGTTGTGTATAAAGAAGATTCATTTCAAATTAAACTAAAAACATATACTTTGTAATGGCCGATTATTAAGTTTTAGTTCTTCTTATCGGATTATCATTCGTTTTTTTTTGTTCTTTATTCACTCTATAAAAATTTCACGTTGGTCATCACTCTATAGAAATTTCACAATACGCGTTGTATAAAAATTGTATTCATTTTTTTCCCGCTTTTCGTTGTATAAATGTTTTATATTCTTCGTAATTCATTAACTGTTTCTTAATTTATTCCTTGGATACTCACAAGGCGATCCCGCTCATCAGGCGGGCTTAGCAAATAATCAATCATGGTTAAACTGGACAAACAAACACTAGAACCACCTCCATTGTTGAAAACTTATTACAAAAAAACATTTACATAAACAAAATGGTTAAAAAAAGTTTCTATAATAAAGAAATTTAAAAGAAATATTTAGCCAAAAATAAAAATAAAAACAATAATCACAAGTTATACCCGCCCATCGGGCGGGTTTTGCAACTAGTGTGTGTGTGTGTGTGTGTGTGTGTATATATATATATATATATATATATATATATATATATATATATATATATAGAGAGAGAGAGAGAGAGAGAAATGTTAAAATAAAAAGATAAATATTCGTGAGAATGATAAAAATAAAACTTTTTTTAAAAAAGTTCTTCAAAAATTCTAAAATAATTCCATTAAATCAGGCATGTTGGTGCATAAAACTTTTGTAAAAGAAGTTTTTCTAATTTTGAATTTTTATATGTTTTTTTAATGCACAAAAAAAGAAAATTTGATGCACAAAATTTTTTTCATTCACAAAATTTTCAACTTGTTATAATTTGATGCGCAATAAAATTTTGATGCAAAAAGTCAAAAGAAGTTGGGTACAAAAATGAATTTTTGATGCACAAAAAACCGATTTAATGCACAAACGTTTTTTTCATAAAAAAATTTCGGCAAAACTATTCACTTTTAGAAAAACTTCCTTCACAACTTTTTCATGCACCAACATACACGATCTTGTGGAATTTTTTCAGAATTTTTTGAAAACTTTTTAAAAAAAATATATTTTTTTATCCTTCTCACGAATATTTATCTTTTTATTTGATCTTTATCATATATATATATATATATATATATATATATATAGAGGAAGGTTAAAATAAAAAGACAAATATTCGTGAGAAGGATAAAAAGAAAACTTTTTTTTAAAAAGTTCTCGAAAAATTCCAAAAAAATTCCATTAAATCAAATCAGTATGTTGGTGCATTAACTTTTTGTAAAAGAAGTTTTCTAATTTTAAGTTTTTATACGTTTTGTAATACCAAAAAAAAGAAATTTTGATGCACAAAAATTTTTGATGCACAAATTTTTCGACTTTGTAATAGGTTTTGAGGGCAATAAAAATTTTATGCAAAAAGTCAAAAGAAGGTATTGGGTACAAAAAACGACTTTTTGTGCCATATAAAACCCCGTATTTAATTGCACAAAACGTTTTTTTTTAATAAAATTTTTTCGTCAAAAACTATCCACTTTTAGTAAAAACTTCCCTTTTACAACTTTTTCATTCACCAAACATGCACGATCTTGTGGAATTTTATTCAGAATTTTTTTGAGAACTTTTTTAAAAAAAATTAAATCTTTTTATATTCTCACGAATATTTGTCTTTTTATTTGATCTTTATCCTATATTAATATATATATATTAATATTATATATATATATTTATATTATATATATATATATATTATCCGAATCGATGTGAGGTTTTGATTTGAAAAGATGAGAAGGTTTTATAATGAAGATTTTTAACTTTGATTCAAGTTTTTCAAACGTAAACTCATTTTTAATGTGATTTATTAATTCAAATGTGTAAAAAAAATTCGAATCAATGTTATAAAATCTCTCTTTTTGCAAATATAAAAGTTAAAAATACTTGCATCTTCTATAAAATTTAAGAATCATTACCATAACTCGATTTAGCAATGATTTGTGAATCAAATTTGTGATTTATAGCTTTGATTCACTATTAAATGATGTTTACTTGTGAATCAAATCAAAAAATATGAATCAATTTGCTCAAACGTAAATTTCTCAATCTTCTCAAAATAAAAACCTTCTCAACGGAACCGGAGCATATATATATATATATATATATATATATATATATAGGATAAAGATCAAATAAAAAGACAAATATTCGTGAGAAGGATAAAAAGATTTTTTTTTTTAAAAGTTCTTAAAAAATTCTGAAAAAATTTCACAAGATCGTGTATGTTGGTGCATGAAAAAGTTGTAAAGGAAGTTTTTCTAAAAGTTGATAGTTTTGCCGAAAAAAAAACGTTTGTGCATTAAATCGGTTTTTTTTTAATCAAAAATTCGTTTTTGTACCCAACTTCTTTTGACTTTTTGCATTAAAATTTTATTGCGCATCAAACTATAACAAGTAAAAAAAATTGTGCATCAAAATTTCTTTTTTTGGGCATTAAAAAAACGTATAAAAACTCAAAATTAGAAAAACTTCTTTTACAAAAGTTTTATGCACCAATATACCTGATTTAATGGAATTTTTTTGAAATTTTTCGAGAACTTTTTTAGAAAAAGTTTTCTTTTTATCCTTCTCACGAATATTTGTCTTTTTATTTTAACCTTCCTCTATATATATATATATCAGTTTATTTTAAGGAAAGATTTTATGAATTTTGTAGATGTACCATATAAATTAAGAATGGGGTATCTGTTAACTTGTGATCGGCGACAAATTTATAGTTGGCATTAAATTCGTCATAAATTCTTTCTTCAAATTCTGAAAAACACTAGATAATAAAAAAAATGAAATTCACTAAAATAAAGTGTATTTACCTTTCAGAAACATGAAAATCTACATGGGGATGGTGGCCAGTTTGGTTAATGATATGATGGACATGGGAACGTGATAATTCTTGTCACGCTTAATGACTTAATTATTCGATCACTTTCTAGTCCCAACGCTATAAAAAGTTAAGCCCAAGAGACCTATATGATCTTGTCCTGTAAAACTTTCTCAAGAGTCGACTTTAAATTAAAAGTTTATCTAAAGTTAGAAACAATAAACCAAAAAGTGGCCAAATGTCGTGAAAAGTAATTGTAAGCACATTATAACATTCTAAAGTTAGGTTCTTGCATGACAATGCGATTGCTAGCTAGAGGCGTGGTCACGTACGAAATGTTTTATTAATACAAAGGGTCCACAAACAACGCACCATCTACTTGTTCTTGATCATCTAAAACCACATTTAATATATACACTCAACTACATACATATTCATCTAGCAAGTATTTCATTCCAACAAAACATGGACTCGTCGGACGAAGAAAACGATCAGGAGTACTTGTTCAAAGTAGTGATCATCGGAGACTCAGCTGTGGGTAAATCAAATCTTTTGACACGATACGCTAAAAATGAGTTCAATATGCATTCTAAAGCCACTATAGGAGTTGAGTTCCAAACTCAGACAATGGAGATTGATGGCAAAGAAGTTAAGGCTCAGATATGGGACACTGCTGGTCAAGAACGCTTTCGTGCTGTCACGTCTGCTTATTATCGTGGTGCTGTTGGCGCACTTGTTGTTTATGATATTTCGCGCGCTACTACTTTTGAAAGTGTTACTAGATGGCTTGAAGAACTTAAAAGTGAGTTTTATTTCTCTCATTTCACTTTTCTTGTTACAAAGTATGAGATTTTTTGCCTAGTACTCAGATCACTTGTTTAACAGCAAGCATATGGTTGATCTAAATTTTATGCAAATACGTATTCTAGATGATTTATTCCAAAACAAGTACGTATTCTAGATCAACTTGTAGCGTTTAATCATAGGCTAAATGTAACATTTGATTATGTAAACATATACATGTAGAATGATCCTATAATAGTCAATTAAAATGATCGTTACGCTTTTGTTGAAACTAGTAGGAAGTGAACTACCAATCCAAAACGGAGCATTTAACCCGTAAATACACCATGGTATGAGCTTGTTGTGTTATCTAACACAATTCTGTATGAATTGGTATTATTGATTCTCATTAGTTGGATGAGATATAGTTGTTTGGCATTAAGAGGCCATGCGAGGACATGAAATTGGGACCATACGCCAATGTGAAGCCAAGTTGACTGCAACATTAGGAGACCCCATAAATGGTATTACTGCGTCTTACGGCACCAATTGCCCAATCATTCATTCGTTCCGTCGTCCATTGGTTATGGGTTTAAGACACATTTTAGGCAATAGTTGTGCATAGTTTGCCATATAAGAAAATATCAACAGAAAAGCTGCATTAACAAGTTATGGAATAGTTGTGCATAGTTTGCCATATAAGAAAATATTAACAGAAAAGCTGCATTAACAAGTTATGGTTATGGAAAGTAGACCAAGTTTGGACAAATATTGTTAAATTTGCAGGACTTTTAGTTAATCTCATAAGTCACATCGTCAATACAGACAGATGCTTATTGAACTATAGGAACATAATAGGTACTAGTCTTGAGAGAAGTATACTTATTTCTAAAGAACGGTTTCCGAGCACTTGATAAAAGGCCACTATATAGCATCAGTTGCTTGATTAGTTTTGTTAATCATCATAATATAGTACTGATGGGTAGCGAATATCTTTGCAGCTCATTCAGACACAACGGTGGCGAGGATGTTGGTGGGAAACAAATGTGATTTGGACAATATCAGAGCAGTGAGTGTTGAAGATGGCAAGAACCTAGCAGAGACAGAAGGATTGTTCTTCATGGAAACATCTGCACTTGATTCCACCAATGTTAAAACAGCTTTTGAGATGGTCATTCGGGAGATCTACAACAATGTCGGTCGTAAAGCATTGAATTCTGATTCATATAAAGCTGAGTTATCAGTGAACAGGGTGACCCTTACGAATGATGGTGATGATGAATCAAAGCAAAACCAAAGCAAATACTCATGCTGCTCTTAATCTTCAGCAGCTAAGGACTTGGGCAAAGGAGTTTTTCGTGAATTGTATCTTTTTAGACTAAATGTTGGGAATTTATACTATAAGTAAATGATCAAAAATCAGTTGTTTTGTGTTTTAGTGATAGTAATTATTACTGACCAAGCTTATCCTTCTAGCAATATTCTGTAGTATAATCTAAGACTCATTCAGACACCAACAGCCTCAAACTGCAGACCTTCAACATAACCGTCACATCTTTTCAGGGTTTGCATTAACAAACTAGGATTTGTTTCGTAAGTGTATATCTCATACATGTTTACCTAAAAGAAAATAAGAAAAACTAATTCTACAATTTCTCTTACTGTGTTCAAAAGTCCCGGAAACTCATTTTGGGGTCTTGTTTCCTACCACCTCGTCCCCGTCCTCGACCTCTACCTCTTCCCCTACCTCTTCCTCTCCCTCCACCACGTCTAAAGAACGATTTTCCATGCTTCATTTCCACAAGTGAATGGAGTAACTCATCACACAGAATACATCCCACATGAAGTGTAGCTCCATCTTTCAATGGTGTAGTTTTCTTATTAAAATCCACCTCAATTATAGTTGAGTCACATTCAGGACACCTTTCCTTTGTCGTGCTTATCCTGTGAGCACCTTCAGGAAGCAAAACAAGACAATTGCACATGTTGCAATATAGTCTCCATTTGGGAGCACTCACGGGGTCAAGGACGAGAGTCCCGTCACATTCTGGGCAGGCACACACACCTTGGGATATCAAAGAGTGACGGCATGTGGGGTGTGGGCAGAGGAAACAAGGCATGCCAACACCTTTACCCAACTTGACTGAACCGCCAGTCTTGGGGGCACCAAATAATTCGTCTATACCTTCGAATGGAGGATTGTTGTAACAATAAGGGCATAGAGGAAATGACTTGCCATCTGGTCCCGCCATTGAAAAGAGTAAAAGTTCAAAGTTGTCTAGAGGACATGTGAGTTCTTTGTACAGCTGCCAAATAAGAAAAATGTATTTAATTAGAGATCATGTTACGACATTAATTATGTGGAACCGTAGAGTATGAATAGGCAGAACTGTAGAACATGGAGATGGTTTCAAGGATTCTAAAGTTCCATGATAAAGGTTATATTTATTCGCTAAACAAACACAAACAAACAAAGATTCTCAATAAACTTTGCAAGACCACAAGAAAAACATATGAGCAGGAAATATACACAACTTTTTTTGTTTCCTAAAAACTGTGGTGTTGGATTTCACAAGTAGTTGATGGAATTGTTACGACTACTTGTAAAGTATAAAAAGCACCTTTGAATAAAAATAGTATGTAAATAATCGTGTGGACCCAATTCAGTAGGACTAATATATTCGTGATAAGGGTTGTGGATTAGCATGGGAACTTCCTACAAAATGAAATACTGAAATTTCGAAGGGCTTCCCTGAGAAATGTAGCAATTTCATGGGTGGGAATACTTGATGTAGTTTATAAAGTGTACCATAAAAAAACCTAACTGAAATGGTTCTAAAATGATCTTCCATTGGCATTACATACACCGGAAAAGAAGAAAAACTGAGAATATTCCTTACCTTAATTGTGCCTTTTTGAGGAACATAATAGACTTCCTCACATGTATTACAGTAAAGGCGAGATGGAAGCATAGAGATATACTTCATGTATCGCAAGCATTTTCCACATTTACTAAGTGCACGTCCAGTATCCGAAAGTGGAGAAAATTGTGCTTCAAATAGTGCATCCATGTTTTCAATCTGCAGGAAAACACCCATCAATCAGAAATACCCAAGCAATCGTGTTTAGTAATGTTGGTGATAGGCCTATATTAATTTCCAATTAAATAATTTTTTACAGGACATTCCAAAGAAACATATAGGGAGTTCATGATACAGAAGCCAGAAGGTACCAAGTATACCTGTTTTGTAAAGTAACTAAATTTCTGTCTGAACTGTTCAAGTACATGGTGCACAACAAGCGAATGATCTGCTTGACCTTTCGAAACCAAAGTGATCTGATGTTCTATGAAACTACGTATGTCAGGCAAACAAAGATCGGGATCTATACATTGATAGCCTCTTATAAGACTTACACCCAAAACTGTAGGAACCAACTTTCTACCAGCCTCTACCTGTAGATCAAAGATGACGTAAAAATGACGCTACTCACAAATTTTAGAAACATTATCTCTGGATGTTGCAAAATTGGCAGGTTTGGTAGATTGGGCAAAACTTTCAACTCTTGTATACATAAATAGTGTGTCAAATATAATTACAAAAACTATATAGTTACCTTAATATTGATCTAGTGTTTTTTATAAAATGATTTAAGAGGATTTATACATTATTATTACACTTTGGGTAACTATTGACCCGTTTTCTTTTTAGCTTTTCTTTTTTATTTATCCATTTAACTATTTAAAGATAAGTCATAGCCCGAATCAACCCATTCACGAGTAAATAGGCTGAAATTCCCACCTCTAATCAATTCGAGGTACACCCAAGCAAACAAGAGCATGTCTGTGCATAGTTAACATACCTTTACGTAGTTGCGTTCACTTATGTTGTTAATGTGCACAGGAATGGATGCATCTGTTCCTATTCCATGCTTTTCCATTAGAGATATCAGCTCACTCTCAGACAAGTAATCTGGAGGAGCAGTGTTTCCCTGGTAGAGACAGTTACTAAATGTCATAAGTTATAACTAGCAATAAACTTCACTAGGGGTGGCAAAATAGGAGGGTTGGCAGGGTTGAGTAACGGGTTGGGTTGACTCTTCAACCTTTCTTTCTTCCTTTTTCTTTAGACTTCATAGATTATTAGTGCATTATATATGATTACAAAAACGACATTTGTAACATATAAGTCTTATTTTTCATAAGAAAGTGACACATTTTGGATCACTTTCATGACATTTGACAGTTGCACTTTTAACAAATTTTATAAGCTGACCCGTTTGACCAGTAAGACATGATATATACCCACTCAACCCATACTTAAGTAAATGGGCTAAACTTATGACTTCTAATTGACACTTTAGGTTTGCTGCACATGCGCTACATGGTAAGGATCTCACTTTTTTATTGACATGTGCAAGCCAAAGACAACAATATCAAGGTAATAGAGAGCACGGCGCTAAATATATTCAAAAGTAAGGAATGGCATAAAAGTTTGCAGAGGTATGAGCAAAGAACTAGAAAACCTATATTGCTTGATAATTAATAAAGCAAAAATAAAAAAGAAACATAACCACTAATGTGGGAGGCGCTAAATATATTCAAAAGAAAGGAATGGCATAAAATTGTGCAGAGGCATGAGCAAAGAACTAGAAAACCTATATAGCTTGATAATTAATAAAACAAAAATAAAAAAGAAACATAACCACCAATGTGGAAGGTAGAGTGATGTTAAAAACATCTTCTACTCCAGAATAGTACCTCATATAACTCAACCCTTAAAATCTGTATTTTCTCCCCTTCTGTAAACTGAGGTAGATTCTTCTCGGTCACTGCCAACCATGGCATTATTGCTGTAAATCCTTTCACTGTGACATGCTGCCCAGCGCAATTGAAGAATTCTCCACCAACAGAAAACTCAATCTTCGTCCTATCAAAAATTTGTACCCGTAAGAAATTATACTTGGCATATACCACACAGTATTGCTGAACCACACAACAGAGCATCATATGGCACTGTAAATGCAGAATCTTTTATTAAAAGTAAACATTGGTGACTGTATCTGCGTGTTTCAGATTTAGGGTGAAGATGTAGTAAACGAGCAATCAAAAGTCAAAAATTTGTGAAAATCTTTAAAGGAAGTATGCGTATAGGCTTAAAGAGAACAGAAGTTATGCGGAAACTAGTTATTAGGAATTATAAAAAATCTTTTTTAAGATTCTTTAAGTTGGACCCAAATTGTTCAACTAAGTTTAAAACCAACCAATAATAAACCTTGTTTTGGTTAGGATGAATATGAGTTGACAAGAAAGCTTTTATAACTTCAATTAGAATGGACTTGTTTAATCTTTTTATCTGGATTAAGTGAGTGCACAGTCCAACTGAAACAAATCCACCAACAGAGTTGTAAAATTTTGATCTACACCCCACGCCAGTAAGAATGATCTACCTAGATGAAATATGGATCCGTTACCTTACATATTTGCAGTCAGGAGAGAGGGTACCAAGAAAATGCTGACAGACATATTGATAAAGTCTCCAAGCATCCCCACCTAGAATATCTTCATTAGCTGAACGCATAGGCGTGATTGGTGGGTGGTCACCTACATCAGTTCCTGATTTGGGCTTATGATAACCATTGGTAAGCAGTGTCTGTGCATAACTACCCCATACTGGATTACTCCCCAACGTGCCAAGAGTGCCTTTAAAGTCGAATGACGAAGGGTATGCTGTACTCTCTGTCCGTGGATAGCTGGAACATCAATCACAGGAAAGGAAGCACACCGAAATGTAAACAATGCTGAATCATAAGTAAACAATCTGAAATATTGAAAGATGATTGGGTGAAGTAAATGGAAAGGGCACCTGATAAAACCTTGGGTATACAAGCGCTCCGCCAACTGCATGGCCAAGTGAGGTCCAAACCCTAGTGCACTTGAAGCAACCTGCCCCAGTAAACAGATTACAAACAGCTGTCATGCACCACCTTTAACATTGAGCATGTTGCCAATTTACAATCATGATAAAAAAAACTTGAAGTTGTCATTAGCATCATACTTTATGGGCAGAGTTCTTACAACCAAGGAACTTAAAGTCTAGTTATTGTAAAAAAAAAAATTTGCCAATGCAGACTCTCATGAATTTGAAAAAGCAAGTGAAAAAACAAACAAGACCACCATTCAAGTTCCTATATGCACACTAAAACGAAATACAGCTCATCTAAAAATTTACATATGCAAATGTGAGATTTCATGTGACTTCCCACAGATTTAAAAGGCAGAATGCAGAGGTTTAAATATTTTAACAAAACTATGGGAATAAAAATAGCATGGGTGATTCTCCACATTTCCTGACCTTCAAAAGGTTGACTGTGTTAAGACCAGAAGGCCGGCCTTTGCTATCTTGTTTTTCAGAAATATTGGTAACTTTTAGAACAGCATCATCAACAACTAACTTTTGAAACATCTCTGCCACCTGTTAGTGGTTGTAAACGTCAGCAACAAGGTAGATACACATAGCATAAATCCATAAAGATCAAAGCAGTGAGAATCTCACATCATGATCAAACAACCTATTACGATCCCAATCCAGCTTCAACTCATAACCGTTCTTTAATATGTAAGGATGTACAACCCAAAACTTTTCTGGCTTGAAAGTACTGATTTGAAGGTACCGCTGCACACAAAATCCAAGGGTAGGAGTTTGACATGGGCCATATCTGACAAAGAAAAATAAAAAACATCAAGATATTACGGATTTATTTATATACGTAAAGAGGGAAGATTTTGAACATTTTAATTAAAAAAAATTCATGACATGGGATACGAATTCCATCAACAGAAATAAGATCTCGAGCAATGTATCCATCTGTCATTCTGTCATATCTCTGAAAAATGGTAATTAGCAGCAAATATTTCTTGTCTATACCTTAATTAGTCAATGACTCCAATCATTACGACTACCGTATTAACCACATAGAGATTTATGAGCCAATAAGCTTGGTTAAGTGGATGACACATATTATTAAACAACTCATATGGATAGTTTATTATTATTTGGTAAGTGAGAAGAAGGGTTCAACAGCCTTTCCCTATATTTTGGACTATGTGTGACACGTGCACTTTCTAGTGATAAGTGAGAATACGTTACCTGTTTCAACCAAGGCTTTCTTCAGTGGTAAGTGAGAAGCAATCACATTAGTCAATGCTTTCACTGTGGCTGCGACCTATTAAATGTTGCACGTTACATAAAAGTCCAACAATATATAACAATAAGTTGAATACAATACAAAGCTTTTAAAATAGATTATTACCCACAAACCATTCCCACTTATATGTGAGAATTCTTTTATTTTTGTCAAGCACTTGCCAGACATCTTGGGCCACATTTTTCTCGTCACTATTTATGGTTTTCCTTTGTAGCACGAAGAGATACATGAAGCACAGACCTCTGTGTTGTTCTAAAGTACAAAACAGAAAAGGAAAAGTATTACAGCTTGCTAAATCATAAACATCTAACAAATAAAAATAAGACACTTTTAAAGATATATATTTCAGTAAACTGATATATGGACTTACATGCTCCCCATTGAATATACTATTGAACATACAAGCATTGAACAATAAGTTTGTAACTAAATAATAAAAAGACCACAAACTATAATTATGCAAGTGCATTTGTCCGGTTTTGCATTGCAACAAGTAATATCGAGAGATGCAAGTATGCAACAGAAAATTTTGAACCTTTTATTGTATAAGTATATCAAAACTATTATGAAATTCATTTCCTCAGCAATTACCAACAGAAACTAAAGAACAAGGGTGCAAGTCACATGAGCAATAAAAAAGGACATCAATTAAGCAAAAAACATAAGATTGTCGTTTTTTTACCAAAAGGTCATGAATACATGGTCAACTTATTGTTTCTAATGTCAAATTTTTAAGCTGCAAACAAGTTACCCACCACGACTCAATTCATAAAATAAAATAAAAAATACCTTCAAAGCATATATTCTCTCCTTCACGATCACAGTCCAGCCACAGTACCAGATCTCCACAACCACGAGCCTCTCGGTTTAGATGTTGACGAATATGAGCCTTGTTACAGATGATATACAAGCAAGTTTAGGTGAAAAGAGTGGTTAAAAATAACAAAAATTAAGTAGTTATTAGCAGTTTCTAGGGTACCTCAGTTGATAAACAATTTACACAGCTCAGATAACAAAAACCTAGATCAGAGACACCACGACTACCTATAGATGGTTCGTTTTAAGGCTATATCCAAATCCAAACTCGGGTTTAAAATAAAACAAAACTTGATATAACTACAATCATTCATGTCCCTTATAATCATGTATAACAAATATTTTTATTATCTAATCTAATCAAATTAGAATAGTAACACAACCAATAACAGTTACTGGGACCACTCATTCGCCATCTGTGTTTCATAGCATGAACAGCGAAGGAATTCAGTCCACGTTTCCACCATCTTATAATATCAGGATGATAGATTGAGAAAACTATTGATTTTAGCTGCACAAGTAGGATGCATAGTGACTTTTAGCGGTGGACCTATAAACTATAAAAGTTCCTAGGAGTTCACATCTCTAAGTGACCTATATAATGTGGCATTGCACAATCGTCTAAGTAAAGTAGATGCAGTCATGGTTGTTTATTCATACTGAATTGTGTAGTCCAGCAGTAAGAAATCCAGAGTAAAAGTGGCAAGCATAGAAATTTCGCTAGATGGTTAATGTATAAGATTTTCACATGTGAGCAGATGCCATACACAATATATTGGTCTGTTAACTAAATACAAAACAGCTGAGACAAACTGAGACAGCTGGCAACTGCGACAAAGCCGGTACCTTTGGATTTGATTCTGACTTGACAACCGGTGCTTCAAAAAGAGTGAGATGATCTGTCGCAGCCCAGTCTTGATACTTCGGTGGAAAATCTACACTAGATTTGCACAAAAGGAAGCAGATATTCAGATATGTTACAACTTAGCTTCAATACACATGCTAAAAAAAATGCCCGAAATCCATGAATTACCGATACACTTGACCATATATATATATCTATATATCTTCAATTTTAGCAACTTCGAAAAACAATATACATTTTAACATGCTAACAATATTGAAAATATAAGATGATGCTTTGAAGAAAAGAAAACCTGAAAACATGACCAATCACTGATGTAACTTTGTATTGTACCCGATATCCTAAAAAAGTCCCATCAAACTCATGAACCTCGGTACTACCTCTTCGTGATGACATCTGCAAAATCAGTGTGTTAAAATTCAGAAAAGTCTTTATGAGAATTACAGCACTGACACCTAAGGTAGATAGGGATCAATTTCAAAGCACCCCTTTTTAAATTACACATTCAGGAAGCGGAAGAAACCTAACCCACTGGATGGTCCAACCTCAGCAGAAGATGGCCATCAGTTTCCCGATAGATTAGATGATACCCTCTCAGTTCTCATATATATGACCAAATGTTACTAACAAACTGTTCTAAAATTTTGTGTTAAAGAGAATAACAGTAGAAATAGACACAAAAGCAGCAATCAGTTACAACACCGAAGCCTGAATGTTGTGGTTCATAAGAATTACTACATGAATAACTCTCTTGAGAATTCGCTTTTTAAAAGCTTTCAATTCACCTGATAAATCATTTTCGCCATTTTAATAGTAACTTTGTTTTTGCATGTGCAAAACCATGTCATGTGTTTAAAAAGGCTTAAAGTGTTCCCAAAATTTTACCCTCGGAATCCACTTTATAGATTAGCTAGAGCATTTATATTCCCAACCTAACGTAATCTAAAAGTCCATCTAAACCAAACACCAAAACTACCCCATACACACTCGTGATAAAATGTGAGTAAAAGTTAAGCAATAAAAAAGGAGTATGGAAGTTTGGTAATGAGAGTATGGATGAATGAAATAACTAAATATACCAAAATTAACCATTTCTACTAAAAAAAGAAGGCGTTAACACATCTTGAGTCTCGGACAAACTATCGAATGTGGATGCTAATTGTGGATGTCATTTCTTGGATCAAATACCAAACATCCGCATTAAAAAGAATAAGAAAATGTATTCTAGTATATTTTGCAACGAGGAATCAGTAAAAAAAAACAAAATTTGTTACGCATAACATGATGATCGTTAGACGTTAGTGATGTACAAACTTCGTTTTCTAATAAAGGTGTAATTTACCAAGCATGACTAGCAAAACCAAATGACATAACCGATTAACAAACGCCATCAAGCATATACATTGATTGTAGTTATGCATATCTTCAAGTTTGCAATAAATCTATGTTATGTGGCAACGGGGTCCGGAAACATTAATCTAAAACAATTACTGAATAAACCGAAACAAATAATTGAGAAAAAAAGGGGGGATGAAGCATTAACTCGACCACCGGAGAGTGCAGTAGCAATTGAAAGAGCTATACTTGGCTTCTCAGCAACCTAATCAAATCATTATTGTAGCAAACAGATTATTTTAGTAGTAAATTTTCAGAGTTTTTCAAACTTATTATACCAAGGCTTATGAGTTTATTTGTTTTTCGACCACCCCCAATTTTGTCTCAAAATAAGACGAAAAATTGAGGCTTATGAAATATAAATAAGCTCATAAGGCCACATATGAGCTTAAACAAATACCCGAGTGCTTATTAACTGACCATGAGTACTTTGGTCGCCATTGTTAACTTGCTGATGCTGCTGCTGCTGTTTGAACTGAAGTATTGAAAGGTTGAATTAAACAAACACTCTGCATTTGCATTTGCATTTGCATTTGTCAAGACTTATTTGGTTAATGGGCTTTAGTCAAGGAAGTCAATGGCCTTTTATCAAATAAAATAAAAACAAACTTTACTTGCGAACACATTAATCGGTTTTGGACTTTCGGTTAGTGAGGTGACACACTTCTATTTTTTTATTTGCACACTTTAAACTAAGCATAAGTAGTTTGCATATTTTTTATGTTTTATTTCTGCAGGTTACACATTGAAGTGTGAAAATAAAAAATTTGAGTGTCTCAATCAACTCCCTTTTAGTTATGTTCGGTCTTAATTTGATGCCACTTCATCATTCTGGCTAACACTTCATCTTATTGTCGGAGTATCCCCTAAAAAAAGAGTATGGAGTACACTTTTTTATGAGTTATTAAATCAAATTTGTTTTACATTTTTTGTTTAATATACGACGCGGTGGAGACAGATGTTGCGGGGTCTTTTCTACCTTTGGTAGAACCGAAAGCAGCATCTCTACCTTTGGTAGGGGTAGGGTTATCTACATCTCAACCTCCCCCATACAACTGTGAAAGACGGTGTTAGGACCCATAACTCATGAAAGACGGTATTAGAAGTTATTTTACTTTACTTTTATACGGCATCGTGTTTAATATTTTGTGGCTGTGATATTACATGCACGGGGTTCTATTAACGAGTTAAATTTATATTTTCAGCATAAACTGGGTTTTTGTGTAGTAGTATTAACTCATGTTTTTATTTTCTTATACTTATACCTTTTTATTGTGATTTTTGGTATTACATTTGATTATGTATCATAATCCATATTATAGGGTTTTTTAATGTTGTTCACACTGGGATTATTAAAACTCGAACAATGACTATAAACATTAATTTATATCTTCCAATTATATTTTGTCTCGGATTTAAAAAATAGAATGTCAATTTTGTTTATTAATCTTATTGTTGAGTAGTTAGATTTTATTATTACATAATTCTAATTCTAATGATGATTATAAAATTTATATGTAATCTATTTAATTCGTGGATATACTCATAACATGTAGACGTATGTTGATGGTGTTTTAAGTATTGCGTGCAATTTAATAATAATGACAGTTGTTATTATGATAATAACAATAATCATGATAATGATAATAGTGTAGTATTTGTTTAAATAAAAAGTTAAAGTATATGGTTTTTTGTTAAATATATAAATATCTTTGAAAATTATAAAAATTGATGGTTTTACACTCAATTCTATAAAGTTAGATTTAAGATTAAACAACTTTTTAAAAGTTTAAGGTTTGGTTGTAAATTTTATTAATCAATCAAAATATAACATTTATTTACACTTAAGTTCGAAATTAAAAACTAAAAAACAAAAAAAACCTCACAAGATCATGCATATTTTCATTTTTTTCTCTCCATCAAAGTTTTTAAAAGTTTGATCAAACTAATTCAATTTTGACTTTTATTAGCCACAAGGAGGGCTCGATTTCATAATCAAGTTCACTAGTTAACAAAAGAATTAGTTTTCCTACTTTGTACATTATGATATTATATAAGAGTATCCTATATAATACTAAAAGGCCTTGTTTGGTTTAAATAGTGGTTAAGTCATCTTAAAAAAAGTTAGAGTTGATATAGAATCTTCTATTTTATTATCTTGTTCTTTTGAACGACGAAACTATATTAAAAATAATAGCAAAAGCTAAAAAACACATTGACAAGATTACAAGCATAGGATTTTGTAACCAATCTACTCAACCACACTTATGCTTTCATTTCATATAACTTTCTGAATTCAGTTTTTTTTAAATTAAGTCAATCAAGTTAAATTCAAACATCCTCTCAGTGTCATATTTAACCAAGTGAATGATGTTCTTATAAGTCAAGCCAGACCCTAAAAAGTCAAAGATTGACATCGTCAATCTAAATTCGAAAATTCTCGGATGTTACACCTTACATTTTTGTAATTTTTTACGATTACTAGCATGACGGTATAAAGTTAATAAAACTGACAACCATATAATAATGCCATAAACGTCTAAAACAGTCAGGTATATAGCCCAACAACACTATAAATCCCACAAACTCCAAAATGTTTAAATCGGTAAAGAAACCTAAATTTTGTGCATTTCTTTTAAGTGTCGACTTCTTACTTCTTAAAGATGTGGCCTCAAGCAACGAGAAACTTTTAGGTAACCTTTTTGTCATAATGATCAAATCATAGGACAAATCTAACAAAAGTAATCCTACCCCCTAAGAAAAACATTAACATTGGTTCATGTTTTTCTTAATTTTGGTGTATAACCAAACCAAGAGTATCGACCTACTTTTCATTAAAATATTAAAATCAATGGTTGTTCGTTGTTTTTTTAGGTTTTTAGTTTTGTCTCAATTTTTATGGTTTTGTCACTCAAGCACTTATCTTATTCGTTTTTGTTTAATCATAAAATCCTTATGAGCTCCTAAAATGTGTCATGTTCTCACCTAATCATCCACTTTATCTATATTCATACATTGTTGATATGTGTTGGGTATTAGAAAAAGACTCGGTCACCCCGTGTATTTTACTGTTTATTATAGCTCGTAGTTAATAGTTTAACGTATGACTTTCGGTAATTAACCGGGTACTAATCTCTGGTTTATTGTAAGAACTATATATATACCTCTTCCAACTTTGGAAGAGGTAGCTAGTCATTTATTCATTTTCTTATTTTACACATATTTCTCTCACTAGAAAATATCCTCTCATGTGTTTCTCTCTCTAGAAACTAGCCAAGTCCAAGAATCGTCACCATGTTATGATTTATGATATACCACACATTTTTTATATTAAATATCTATAGGGACGATAGAGTCGTCCCTAAGAAATATTTATTTTAGTTTCCATGTCTTTTAAAAAACAATTATAAGAGAAAAATAAATTAAATTAGGAAAAGTTTGGGGACGATAATGTCGTCCCTAAATTGGCCAGGCCCACCTGGTCAAGAGTTTCGTTCTGAGTTTATGCGGGCCCCAAAAGTCGTCCTTAAATGCGTTGACTTATCGTCCTTAAGAAACTTAGTGACGAAGGTTTGGGGTCGAAAATTTAAGGACGATATGTCGTCCTTAAGCAACTTAGGGATGATATTTCCTGACCTTCAGGGACGACACGCATCGTCCCTGAAAGTTAAAATTCTTGTAGTGTTCCCCAGTGCTTGTTTAAGAAGCTTTGACAAATGAGCGGTGAGCTGTGACAACTATTGTTCATTACTACTGCTCACAACTATTGCTCACGACTACTGCTAACGGCTTATGCTCACTGTTCATGTTCATGCTCACTGCTACTGTTACTTTTAACAAACACATCCTATATGTGCCCATGCGTTAGGTATATAGAACCATACACCAATATTTTTGCTTTTATGCTAGCATGCTTTTTTAGGTTATATGTTTTTACCTTTTTATGAGTCTTATATCTTATATCCTCCCTTAGCCTCTATGGTTTTGTGATTTTTATGCCTCAATGCCTATAAAAGCTTTCATGTCTTACATGTCACCTCAGGTATTCTCTATATGCATGTATATTTTTATGCTTCTATGAATCTATGTCTTTTACACCCTTACTTTTATATGCGTCTCAGGGGTGTGACATTTCCAGCTCAGGCGGGATTCGGTTGTTGTAGTATAGGCGGGCGTGAGTCTAACGGGTCAATAAAAAATTAGATTCACTTTTTCATTTCTAAGTAGAAACTAAATAAAAATAGTCGGTTCAACCCAACCCAAGACTCGTCAAGACCCGGATGCGTGCTCTCAAATAACTCATCTAGGCGACCCACTCATTTTACCACTTATATTTCTGATAGTTGGGGTTGGAGAACCCTGTTAGCATAGAGCGATAAAGTAAAATAGAATGTGTATCATGATTTGGGAAATGGTCAAAGTGTGTGAATGTGGCATGACAAATGGTATTTCCATGGTCCTCTTTCAAACTTTATTCCTAAAAGAGCTTTATATGATTTTAATGGTCGATGGAAATGGCCCCTCGAATGGTATAATAGATTCCCAATCCTCAAAGAAATTGCATTCTCAACTGCAACAGACAAAAGAAGTACATGGTGATCTGGTTGTCTAATGCACACAAAAAACTCCGTTTGCAACGACAAGTATGATGTGATCTTAGAGCGGAGTGCCCAAAGGTTAACTGTCATCATGTGTCATGTGATACGGTTCTCTCAGTTTAATCCAAGACATTCTTTCATATGTTGGCTGGCCACTCAAAAAAGATTATTGAACCAAGATAGAATTAGATTATTGAACCAAGATAGAATTTCAAAGTGGCAGCGTAATATGGACTAAAATGTCTATTTCGCAACGATCGTGTTGATTCACATAGCAATTATTCTTTCAGTGTTCGTTTATTTAAAGCTCTCAATGATGTTAAATTTCTTAAACCTGTAAGATCTATATTAATCTTTACACTATTCTTTACAAACACAGTCAAATTTAAGTCCCTTTTCTTCAAAAGATTCCATTTGTGAAATAAAAACAAGAATCAGCCACATATAAACCCTCCCCATCTAAAACTCTCTGTCAAACATTAAGCAAAAAAAAAAAAACACCACCTAAGATCCACCTGATTGTGCATTTATAGACAAAAGTAGGCATCCGACAAAACAAAATTAAATTATCTACTCGAAACACAAATCTAATCTAAAACCAACCAGTAATAAAGCAAATATCCCTAGGTAAAATAGTCATTACATCAATATCATAATACAAGACCATGAGCACAAGTGCAGATATATTAACGCAGAATATCTATGAAAGATTTACGACTACTGGTTCAAAATTACTAGTTTTCAATAAATCTGTAATAAATTCCTCCAAAATTCATTACCTAGTCTTTACTGGTAGACGCATTGCGTATCAAACTTCCATCATTACTTAAGGGTTCCTTTAGTCAATTCATCATGTAGCCTCGTTGCATAACAGTCATTATCCTTTTTCTGAAAAACTGTTCAGATAATCAGCAAATGTAAAGAATATGTTGTACGCAATTATATGGTAACAACAGACCAACAATGTACCTTCTTCCTTTAGAAAGGTGATTGTTTGTAGTCGATCACGAGGTAATGCTGTCAACAAAGAATTTAAGTCGCTGAAGTGCTTTTTACCAATGGAATAGGAAGAAAGCAGAAAGTTAATATTGGTCTCCCCTTGATCTTCTTGTTTAAGTAGCTTCTCATATGCAAACTGAAAAGATTATAACAGACAAGAGAGTTTATCAGATAAAGTAGGTAACTTTACGTAACGGCATAACGAATAAAGTAATTAAGACATATTGATCAAGCATCTTTCTGAATCTCCTAGAATACTCCAGTATGGAATAATGAGCATGAGCATTTCATCAACGAATGTGGATGTAACCCTTACCTTGACAACGTGGCTCTGTTTTTCAAAATCAATGGAACAAAAGTCTAAGGTCAGAGTTAAAGAGCGAGTACGACAACACAAGAGCAGAGCATCCATAACATTTACATAAACTGATAATTTTTGTATAGTCTTGATTTGTAGTTCAACATGCTCGAGTTCATAAGGCGTTGACTGGATCAGCTTTAGTTGCTCAACATCTATGGAAGCCTACACGGCAAAAAATTATATCATTGGTCAGCATTAAGTAAAAACACATAAATAAAATGAATTCAGCTAATTACCTTTGTAATATGCAACTTCAATACTTTGAATCCATTTATCTTTTCCAAAAATCGCTTTAATTTCTGGAACCAAATAGTGTCAACATCAACCCTGGGGTAACATTCCATACTCGCATTAGACTTGGTTGAATTTCTTACTAAAGGCTCGGGTTCGAATGACATATACGAATACTTGAAGAATAGCAAGTTAGGGGTATTGAGCTCAACGTTTTGTATATCACATTGTGAATTTAGGACCAATGTCCTCAAGGAGTTGCTCGACAACTTCAGGTTGTTGCAATGATCAGGAAGAATCAGTAACAAATTTTCAAGGAAGGGAAAGTTGGATAAAAAGCGAGTACACACTTCCCGACGTGGGAGAGTAGATTCATAATCACATGAGTAGTAAGACAATGTTTTTAACTTTTTGCCGGAAGCCAAGTTCATCGGGGGTGCCCCTATTCCTGCCCAATCCTGTAATCGAAGATGACACACATTTGGAGCTTCAACATCTATTGCCTCAAGTCTACGGTCATAGTAAATCTTAAGTTTTTGAAGATTTTGATGCCCATAAATACAAAATCTTTTGAAACCACTACAATAATTAACATCAAATTCCTCAAGAAGAGGGCAACCAGCGATCAGCCGCTTGATCATATCTTCGTCTACAAGGACACTCCAAAGACGTAACTGCTTCAAGGACTTGAGCATAACAACATCAACCATCAGGGATGAAGGCATTTCACGTTTGGATATCGTCAAAGATGTTAACGACGAGGCAGATAAGAGTATGTTAGGCAAACGATAACTTAGTGAGGATTCCGAAGAAAAGTTTCTGAAAATATCAATATTAAACACCTTTACACCTTTCTTAAGAATTAATCCAACGCATCGGTCAACAATATCTAAATGTATAGGCTCTTTGATCAACGTATAGAGATTGAAGGTGTGTGCACTAACATCTTGATCACAAAATCTGGACGTGGTATATGCAACGTACTTGAGCAATAGAACTCTGGCATGTTCAAAGTCAAAAGGGATCCCAGGTTTATGAGCGGCTTCGATAAATGTACCGTCATTAAAATCCAAACTGGGGAAAGAAGCTGTTAGATCAAACCATTTTTTTGATAATACACTAGTTCGAACAAGGTCTGCTGGAGACTCTAAAAACGAGAGTATGTGGTGAACAACAAATTCAGGGAGCTGTGAAATCCGATCTGTCATTTGAGTGTTCTCTTCCATAACAATAAATTCAGGAAGCTGTGAAATCCGATCTATTGTTTTATTATTGTTATCCACCATCTTCCCAATTTTAGTTATCAGAAATCATAACTACATACTGCTGTCTGTTAAACCTACGAATTATAATGCAAAAACAGAATTTAGTTTCAACATTGCATTTAAAGTGATTATGCGAAAATCAAACAATCAGCTGTAACAATTTAGGCATTCATCTTTTTTACTCTTAAGCATAGGGGGGTATTTGGAAAAGCAGATAAAAACAGTTAATCAGCTTATTGTTAATTCATACAGCTAATAAACCCTCTAAGCATTTATGAGCGTTTTGAAGCAACTAGCGTTTAGCGTTTTGTACACAATGCTTGCTTGCCAACAAGCAACTAGCATTCCTAATTTTTCTAAACGCTCCAAATAAAAATGCTACTTCTAATAGCATTTACTAGGAACTAGCGTTTGCACTTAGTAATTATCTATGAAGTATACAGCTATCTTACGAAACGCTTTATCACACAAACACCTACTGCTTACTACCATTGTTTTCGCGAAACATACTCTAGGCTATTAGCTTTTTTACTTTTAACTATTATGCAGTCCCTTTATTTTAAATAGGTCGATAAGCTGACGTAAACTATTTTAATCCGGCCAAAATAAATTGTCCAGCTTCTAAAATTGGGGGTTTACAAAATTTACTATATTTTCTATTTTACCCTAGCAACATTTAATGCTTTTAAGGTTAATAATAGTAACATTTTCCTAAGCCTAGATTTCGACTTAAATGTCATATGCCTCAATTTTCTGGCTTATTTTGAGACTTATGGGTTTATACTATAAGTTTATCATATCTTGGGTTATTTGAGAATTATGGGTTTATTATTACTATAAGTTTATCATTATCGTTAATAAATTATAAAGCCCACCAAGTCTCCAAATAAGCCGGGAAGAGATGGAAAATTGGGGGGGGGCTGACAAAATATAAGCGAAATATATCCGCAAAATCATATTACGCTCATAAGCTACCATATTAAGCGAACAAATACACCATAGAGTAGTTTATTTTACACTTAATATTCATATTGCCAGCCACCCCACGTAAATAAACATGGGAGTTATATTTGTACCCCCCCCCCCCCCCCCCCCCCCCCCCCCCTCCCCCCCCCCCCCCCCCCCACCCCCCCCCCCCCCCCCCCCAAAAAAAAAAGTGAAAAGCTATTTGAAATAAGCTCATCCAAACACCTTGAAGGAGCTTTTGTTGCTGTACTTAATCATAACGGTTTTCAAATAAATGTATTTCGAATTAGATATATTTATTGGAATTTTAGTAATAGTTTAACAAAACGGATTGAAGTAAACAAACCTGATAATGGAAAGAAGAAAAAAGAGAGATGGCTGCTCGGGTGGGTGAAACAAAGAAAGAAAGAGATGTGGAAATGTATTTTAGGGTTAAAAGAAGAATAAAAGCGGCAAAATGGTAGGGGTTGGTTATGACTATGTTAAAAACCGAACAGTTTCAGTTTTTGATTTTACAAAAACCAAGTATTTCAGTTCGGTTTCGATTTTAGCCAAAAACCGACTCAAACCCATCGAACCGTGCACACCCCCTTCCACTAAGGGGACGTTTGGTACGACTGAATCGCAAAGAATGGAAATGAAGTAAAGAATGGAATCGTAAAGAAAGAGAATATGTCACAAGAAAGAGGATAAATTCATATGTTTGGTACCCATTAGAGAATCAATGCGAGGAATATCATGTTTTTAAAAAATTTGTATTTTGTAATCTTAAATTTAAAAAAAAATTAAATCTTTTTTCGTACTTTTTATATTTAAAAAAATATTTTTCGTAAAAAATTTAAATTTTTTTTACAAAAATTAAAAAAAAATTTCAAACTTTTTAAAATCTTTATTTTATAAAAAAAATTAATTTTTTTTTCGTACTTTTTAAATTTAATTTTTTTAAAAGTTAATTTTTTTTCTACGAAAAAAATTAAATTTTTTTAAAAGTTCAGAAAATATAAAAAAGTAAAAAAAATCGAAGTAAAACGTAAAAAGTTTTAACTTTTTTATTTTTTCTTAAATTTTTTAAAATATAATATTTTGTTAAATTTAAAAGTACGAAAAAAATTAAATTTATTAAAAAAAAATTAAGATTTTAAGAAGTACGAATTTTTTTATAAATTTTTTTAACGAACAACAACGTAAATGAAAAGCATGTGCCACACACATGATTTGTCCCTTTTTTTTTACATAGTTTTTTGATTCTCAAGTTGATGATTCTCACCATTCTCTGCTTTTTTTTAAATAATGAATTTTCTTTTTAAAAAATCGTATTTTAATTCTCTATTCTTTTAAAAAAATCTTTCGCTTCGAGTTTACTATTGAATGAAAAAAGAACAGGCCGGGCTAACCGCCTAATAACAAACCATAAGAAAGAACGAGTTAACCCAGAGTCATCAACGACGGTGGTGACGATGAGTAGCAGCGAAGGTTTACCAAAGAAAGAGGCGAATGTATTGAAAGGACACGAAGGTGCAGTTTTAACAGCAAGGTTTAACAGTGACGGTAACTATTGTCTTACCGGCGGTAAAGATCGGACTATTCGTCTTTGGAATC
>BQNB010103007.1:0-24121 GCA_026074375.1 Tanacetum coccineum | reverse complement strand
GCGCTAAAACGTCTAATACGGCATTTGTTTTCTTTAACTTTTAAAAAAATGAATATATAAGGGAGTCTTGCTTTATTTTCCAATGAATTTTAGTGTGACTTAATCTTGATACCCATCATTTCTCTATAAAATATTCAATTGGGAATACCCGATACCCGTAGGGAAACTCGAAAAACCGATGGAAAATATTAACCGGGTACCCAACGGGTAATGGGGCAGGTACGGATGTGGATATTATAAACGGGTGCGGGTACGGGTACACTAAAACCCGCCCCGAACCCGACCCGTTGCCATCCCTACTTGTGTTGGCTTATATTGGGTTGAGGCAATTATTTTTTGGTACACTTAGGCACATATTAAGCCAAATATCTTTTTGTAGCCGACCTTTTTTACATACGTACTTTGCCATCATATTATGCAACGTGTTTCTTAAAACCGCAACATTAAACTAGTTAGGGTTTTAGATTGTCGTTAAAAAGGAAGTTCAGGTTTTACATAAGTATCGATTGGTATGAAATTGATACATGATCGATATTACTAAGGGTACGTGGACTAGAGATAAAAATTTGGTAAGGTTAGGTTTTTTGTACATAGCGTGTCTAGGGTTCGGAATAGAGTTTGAAAATTAGCGGATACTTACAAGTTTAACGGTTATAATTAGGTTTAATGATTCAAAATAAGTTGAGTAGTTAAACTTTTGCATATGTGGCTACATATGCATAGAGATAAAATAGCCAAATTTCAATCGATCAGAGCTTTTAAATTTACTTGGATCATATAATTAACGGTACTTTTTAAAGACCTTAATTGTTGTACTAAAAAACATTCAAATTAAAATGTGGAGAAGTATACTTTATATAGAAAGTTTTATTGATTCTTCTTGTCCTATTAACACAATAATACTATACTCGTGACTAGCTAAAAATCAAAGAATCAAACGTGTATTCATTTCATACCAAGTTAGATATTTGACTGTGGAGAAATATGTGTGTTCACATTTGTTTTTGCGTACGTATGCAACGATTAAATGACAAAACGTCATGAACTAATCTCATATTATATCAACGAGTATATCATGGAGTAACATTCAAGCAGCCAAATTAGATAATAAAAATCAAATAAGTACATTTTTGTCAATGGTCAATTATTGAAACTCTAACCATTGAGATAGTATAGTAAGGACCATGATATAGCACTGATATTAATTCTCATAAAAAAATGATATAATGTAAAGTTTACCATGATATAGCCAAATATATTAATTCTCAATGGTCACGAGCAAAGTTTACCTTTTTCACTCCAAAAAGTGCTTATATGTCACACTATGAACTTTCCATATTTGTTGGAAGGAAGCTATATATGGGACAAAACACACAAGCATGTATTCAAATACTACATATTTACAGAGGTCCAATATTGTATAAGATTATCATGTCGTTTTCAATTGAAGCTTTGGCATTGGCGGGGGTAGATTACAACGAGCGGGGTATGGACATCGAGGAATATGAGCGTAGGGAGATGGAGCCACCTCCACCCCATTTATGGGTTAATGATTATATAGAGCATGAAAATGAAGGTGAAGACGATGTAAAAGATGAAGAAGCTCTTATGATGGCAACAGAAGAAGCTATAAATGAGATATGTGGATCTAGAGCAGTCGAAATCCATTTGGAAGATGTTTTTAGTGAAAGAATTAAAGATGGCAATGGTGATGATTTCGGAAAGCGATCACCGATAGCTTATATAATAAGTTTTTGAACCATGATCATGGTATCAAGCGATTGACAATGTTGGTGGTTGTAATGATCGTCTTGAGATTTCTACGTAGACAAATTCTTAATTTGAACCACTGGCCGGTAGCTTAATTGGGATGTTCATACATTGATTTTTAATCCATTCTTTTATTTTGTATGCAAATTGTTCTGATACATGTTGAAAGGTGTATATTTGTAATATTTTTCTGTTTTTAATGATTATATATTATCGTTCAAAGTTTCTGTACGGTCAAATATGGTTTTATAGCATAACATTCACTCCTTCATATTCTACTTCTTAAGAAGTACACCGTAAAATAGCTAAATAAAGGCGAGACATGTTTGTTCAAAGCCCAACGATAAACGGTTTGAGTACAATGTCCATGTCGTGGGGTCTCTACTTAGGATCTGGTGATTAAGCCATGGATTCTGGTGGGGTATTTTTTGTGTTTTGTGGTTTTTCTTTAGTGTATGCGTGCATTTTGTTTCATTCAAAAGAGAAATATTGAGACTTGCTACACAAATATATACATTCTGATAAGATAATGAAAATCAACCAAATTAAAAGAACGATTTCATTCCAATTTCTTATAAAAATAAACATGTATCAGTGTTCATTGCTTTTGAGAACATATAAAATATGTGGTAATTATCTTTCCGGTTGGTAAAAGATGAAGAAGAACTCTCTATTTTATACTCCTGATACGTACCGCAGATGTAGTTTTAATATGCATAGTGAATTCCCAAATATGTATCAGTTAGTAGATTGAACAATGATTTTTGTCTCAAATTTAATGTTAATTCAATGCTTTCATGACAACCTTTAAGCAGCCTAGTTTAAGATAAATAATGCACCATATGATCACGAGAAGCATATTACATACTCTATAGTTTAATATTTTCATATAATTAATGATCGCGAGCAACTTTGCGTTTTCATCTCTAAAACGCATATGAACAGTTTGAAATTTTCATATTTATATTCATGTAATGAGCAGCATACTTTTCTCTGATTCTTACTCTAGTAATCGTCACGTAAAATTGATTTGGGGTTTTTACACAATTAGGAAATATGAGAAATCAAGTTATAAATTTTGATTTGCGATGAAAGACTAGTAATTAATACGAACAAAGTTACTCCAACAACTTGATCTTGTAATCCCAACAAAGTTACTCCAAGAACGTGGTAAAACCACACTGGCAAAACATGCAGAGGACATGTAAACGGCTTCCGTCAAAAACGTGAAGTTGAATCCCATACGACTTAATTAGATATATCTAAATTTGGTATTGCTAAATAACAATACCAATTTTTGCCCGAACCTGAGAGGTAAAATGTAGATATTTTAATAGTACTAAACATAAGGAGACTCACTGCTAATTTGTGAAAGACAGTGGAAAAGTACGTAGATATATATGCATGGTATTGTTTCGTATATCCTTCTTGGTCCGTACACAAAATATTATCCTCGTGACCTTAAGAATCAAATATCTAACTTGACGTACGGATCAAACTTATTTAATTAAATATTTGACTGTGCAACTTGTGTGCATTCACATTATTAGCTTCTGGTTACGTAAGCAAAAATTTAAATCACCAAACATCATAAAAGCATCCAGATGATTATGCCATGCATGCATGCATGGAGTAACATTCAAGCATTAAAGCATACCCTTTAAAGACTAATAACCGATGTATACATCAATGGTCAATAACATGATCACGAGTGAGTTTACATTTCAACTATGAAAAGTGCTAATATAGAATATCCTACGGTATAAAAGAGCCATATTTGGAGGAACACGTACAACTTTATATAAACACACAAGCACTAAAGCATAAGCTCAAATACGTACTTCATATCTCAGCTGAATATTAAGTATCATGTCGTATTCTATTGAAGCTTTTGCAATGGCGGGTGTGGACTACAATGAGTGGGGTATGGATTTGGAGGAGTGGGAGCTTATTGAGAACCGACCACCTCCGCCTCACTTATATGCGGACGAGTTTGAAGTACATGAAAATGAAGAAGAGGAAACATATGAAGTCATAACGACGAAAGATGTTTATGATAAAATAGAAAAAGATGGTGATGACGACTTTGTGATGCAACGTCTAAACGCTCATGACAAATCTGTGAACCGTAATTATCAATGTCTTGAAGGATTAAAGACGTTGGTGATTGCTATAATAGTGACTATGCATGAAAAATTTGCATGCTCAAGGGGTCACTACTCCTAGCAAGACACATATCTTAAACAATTTACTTTATTAGTTAATGAATTTTGATTAGGATTTTCAGATGTTAATTAAATTTCGTTCTTCAATTTATTGACAGTTGTTGTTCGACTGATACTGATACACACTTTTTTACTAAACTATATTCACAAGTTTAGAACACATCTAAGCTTAAAATACCAAATAAAAACATAAATATGACTCATTTCAAGTGATTATTTTATGGAAAATCTACAATGAGACAAACAGCAAATGATAATTAGTATTTGGGGTACTGGTCGTGTGAGATTGTTAAAAATTGCCGTTCTAAAAAAAAATTTGAGGTACTGGTCTACTTGTTACCCAACTTGTGATGACACAATTGAAACTCCACATACCTCTTTGTTGATTGCCCGGTTTCTCGTAATATATACCTATACGACATACACGTTAATTATTTAACGAAAAATACTCAAATTAGCCCAAAAAAAAAGTTTGGTGTCTTTTTATGCAAGAAAGAAAAAGTACGGATCCTTGATTTAGAAATGGACACCTTAAGCTTGATACATTTTTTTATGTCATTTGATCTTTTTAGTTTCACAAGTTTTATAACATAAACAAAAGTTAGGAAAAAAATAAAATTAAAAAAAAAAAAAAACCAAAAAAAAATCAAAAGAACATTGAAAAATACACAAATGTCTTTTTCAAAGGTTCTTTTATACCTTATCCCATTTTATATCCACTTTTGACCACATACCTTATGTTTCCGCGAGGTATGATTATTTTTTCTTGTGATGTTCATATTATGCGATTTTTTCTTTTCCAGATCTTGTCTGCGAGTTGCTTTTTATTGTTGTATGTTGTATGGTATATATTACGAGAAAACCGGACCAATCACCAAAGGTTTCGTTTCCTCTGTCGGGGGGCAAGTTATATAGAGTGGGTATAGCATGTATAGGTGTTCCCAGTTTGTGTATTCCGTGTGTTCGGCTTTGTTTCGGCAAGGTTTCTCTTTACTAGGGTGTTGTGGAGTTCTCAATTGTGTCATCACAAGATTGGGCACAAGTTGAATCCAAGACAAGTACCCCAATACAATTATCATTTGTGTTATTCATTGTAGATTTTCCATAAAATAATCACTTGGGAAATGAGTCTATTATATGTTTTGGTACAAGTCAAACAAAAAATAAGCTACAACACATCATTCTATATCAGTAGCAATTAAAACATAAATCATGTCAAACCTTTATGAATTGATTCTTTTGTTGATTGCCAAAATCATAAATCAATTTTGGGAAAGTCTGGAGTGAACAGTTCGTTAATATCGATTAGTTCAGGGGTGTAAAAGAAAAAAAGTTGAGGGTAGAGGGCGGTGCTTGTCCTAAGGTATGTTGGTAGGTAGAGTATTCGGTCCTGCGGTTATGTGTGGTGGGTGCGGGGTTTTCTCAAGACTTCTGCTTCCCCCCCCCCCCTGTCAATCGAACGGGGAGGTCGTTTCCCAATAGATCGTATTATAAGAACATTCGCAGCCCAAATTAATGTACATTCCACAACTACATCTTGCTATTGACAAGTTCATGATAATAGGACTTAACTTTTGGTTATCGCTACTTTGGCTCAACATTGAGAATCAATGCAAAATATCCACTTGCGTTGGGCCAATTTGGTAAAAACAAGAGCATGTTCCACCCCAAATAATAGTTATATCACTTAAACTGTTAAAGTGTAGGGATATGAACTCACCTCTCAAGTGAACGTGATCTGATAAATTTATATAAAGTTGGGGGATGTGTATCTCAGAGTTATTCTTGATGCGACCTATTTAAGTTAAGGTTCGTATAAGTCACGAGCGTACTGTTAATTAATAAACATCTGGAATTTAATCTTATAGTTGTATACACTTCGTGTACTAATCGTATCGGGCTACCATATAATTAAAGATGGTCATGACAGAGTTACGAGGATGTTAGGACACTTTGAAATCGTAATCGCCAACAATTGTCGATTACGTCAGCCGATAGTGGACTCGATTGTATGAAAACTGCCCTTAGTATAGAGTATTGCACTTTGGTTAACAATATAATCTATATTGCTCATTCACCAAGACTAATATGTTTTAGTAATAAATATTTATAATTGTAACAACAATTTATAGTTTATCTGAATAATATAATTATATGTTATTCCTGGCTAGGGTATATTTCCTTCCTGGTAGTGACTGTAGTTCCTCTTGGTAGTGTCTGGTACTAACTGGTGGTATATTAGTGTTCTCCTGGTAGGTTTTTACTACTGGTAGTATATTAGTTTATTTTTAAGTTGGACTCTAGTTTATTTTCTAAGTCTGACCCGACTATAATGACCCACTAAATCACATTTTCATGACTCGGGTTCTAAAGAGAATTTATGCGAAACGACATTTTGAACAACTTTCCAGTTCTGTCCGAGACCCAAAACTCGACCGAAATGGGCGAAAAAGCACTCGCATCAGATCTGATGCAGTGTATTAATTACCAAAAAGCCATATTTTGCCCCCGCATTACGATCCGTTATCACTCGCTTTTAGACTTAAAGAACCTCGCGGGGAAGTAAAACGACCTTCCGAACGACTTTCATGTTTTGGCCGAAGGCCGAAACGGACTCGAAAGTGCCGTAAATACCATCTTAAATTTCTGACAGAAACCACTAACTTAACAAATGCTTAATTTTTATACCTCGAATATATACCTCGTTTTTCGCTCTAACTTTTTCGTTATAAATCCGTTTTTCGAGTTTCTTATCATTTTGGAATTGTCACGAGATGTATTATCATTATATTATGTCAAACCCACTGTATGAATTTCGGATTTAAAACAGCCCCTAAGTATTTATGTGTATAACTTTATAAAAACCTTGTTTTATGTATTTAAAAAGTCCTTAGTGGTGATTTAGTCATAATTAACATATTACACATAAAATCATAAGAGATAAAAGTATAAAGGAATTAAGAAGACCTTAGAGATGATGTATGAGATGTGAAATGAATGCTAACCCATTTAGACTTAAAACCCAAGCTTACAAGCTTATAAACCCAAGATTAGGTTTGAAATCCTAATCTTTCTTTTTCTTCCTTAATACTTTCAAATGAAGAACCAATGCTTGAAAATACTTTAGTGTGTCTTAGGATTGAAGTGTATAGGCTTGTATAGATTGTATAAAAGTTTTGTATGGTTTGATTATGTTTGTTATTTTGGCCGTGGCCTATAGGAGAGAAAGAGTATAAAATTTTCTTAAGCAAATGTGTAAGAAAACTCTTATGCATGCATGAGATATATATAGGAGGATTATAAGATATTACTAGTTGCTATCTTTAACCAAGAAATTCAAAGGGGGGGACATGGTTGGGGCGTGGGTTCAAGGGGACAAGAAAGGAGGGAACAAGGGCTTTAAAGCCTTGGTCTCTTGGTTCCTCCTAATGGGAATCATCCCATGATTTCAAGGGTGATGTTCCTAGCTTATTTTCTTTTATATAATGTATATGTTTCTTGTGTATTTTTATAAAAGAAAGTGTAAGTAAAGTTTTATAAAATGTAAAGTGTAGTTTTTATATAAAAGTATACTTTGTAAAGTCTTGGTATTTTGTAAAGTATTTGTTATCTTGAGAATACTTATGAGACGGGTATATATATATACATATGCATAAAGTTTTATGATCTTTGTATATAAACGTAGGTATTTGTTGAAGCGTACGATAATTTTTAGGGTTCCGGGAAAACCTAATTGTCATTTATCGCGAAACGTAAACGTTTTACGTAACCGACAAAAATAAAATATAAAAAGTTGATTACTACTTTCCTAAAAGTAGTATATGGCTTGCTTGACGAATACCTTAATTCGTTTGGTGTCTGTTTACATTAATCGTTGATTTTTAGTTTACGCGATTTAACCTGATACTTAATATTAAAAGTGAACGCGTACGAGAGAAAAAGAAAAAAAAATTAACTCGTAAAATAGATGACGTCGAAAATGACCTGAAAATACGGAATGTTACAATTGGTAGTAAGCGTGATCGTCTTATTACTGTGAGTTGTTTGAGTGAGCGTGATCGTCTCATTGTTGTTATGTTTTGTGTGAGGATTGAGCGTGAACGTCTCAATGTGTATTGATGTGATTGCATGTTAGCTTGTATGATAGTACGATGTATGTCCTGCTATGTTATGTTTTATTTATCACGGTAATTGGATTTAAAGGTTTGGTCTGCGTATCTTAAACCTATGACTCTCACCAACCGTTGTGTTGACGTTTTTAAGCATCATTTTCAGGTGAGCTTCATGAGAATACTGAGGTTAAGAGAGGTGGCTAGAATGACCGCTAGGATTGCATTAGAGTTCGCTCCTGAGTTTGTTTTATGTTTGTTGCCTGATTTTGTTGAATGTTACTTGATTTTATTAGGAACGTGAAATATTTTTCTTGTATTGGTGAGACCCATTTTCATCAATACAAAATGTCGTTCTTTTGGTTTTCGGTATTGTCATGACACACTGTGTCTTTATTGCTTAATTATGCATTTAGTATTTCTCTATTTTTGACACCATTGTGTTGTGATGATATCCATGATGTTATGCCTCGTGTTTCCGCCTTGACGGGGTGTGACATGGTATGATGGTGGTGGTGGTCGGAAGTGAACAAGGAGAGGGAGGGAGGACAATTTGTTTTCTTTTAAAAATGAAATGTGTGTATGAGTTGGTATTTATAGAATAGTAGTTTGTATCTTTAACAGATTTAGTCTCTCCATCCTTCATAGTCCTTCAAAACTAGTACAAAGTTATTTTCTTTTGTTTTATAGTCGGTCAAAAAGCTCGGGTCACACCACATTCGTAAATATTTTTATTCCGTCCTACTAAATTTTGTTTTAAAACATTTATTAAAATGTTAAATCACGTAAACCTCGATTCTTGACACGCTTTTTACAAAAACACGGGGAAAAGCCATAAAATACAAAAATAAAATAATCACGCTCTCGGAGCAAAAATATAAATTTTTCTAACTTTCTCAGATGCTAAAAACAAATAGAAACTCAATCACGGCTTGTAACTTCCCAATAATTGGAAATTTTCACCAAACCTTATATAACATAAACGACTAAAATCAATTATGTGGTAAAATAATTATCATAGCTCGGGATAAACGTTGACCTAAAACTCGGGTTGTTACATTTTCTATAGCCACCAAAATGATACATCTTGAAACGTCAAGACATAGTATGAGTTTTAATAATTAGAAATGGAAATCTCAATAAATCGCGAAAGAGAAAAGGAAATTAATAGCATGTTTTCTAGTAATTTTCCTTAACTCTATATTTTTCCTAAGATTCTACACACCCTTGAGGTAATGTAGAAGGAGGAATTGCATGCAAAACCTTCAAGTTAAAGAATGGCATTGATGGCTAGTCCATCATATATATAGTAGAACTTAATGCACTTCCTTGAATATCTAAGTACATGTTTACTAGTCTGTGAGGCTCACATTAGTGATAATGTGCAGAGGTTTAAAGAGTAGAAAAGTAAATAAATTGCTACTTGCAATTCATTGGTATAGACATACTTTTAATGTCGTCTTATCCAGTGGGAGCAATGAATTTTACTACTGATATAGACGCACATGTAATGTTGTCTAAATTCAGTAGGAGCTACGAGCTTATCACCTTGTAAGTGACCTATTTTATTTCTTTTATTTCTAGCTGGTCTTAAAATCATACATTACTTTTCACATATAAAGCATCATAGTTTTATAAGAATCATTGCATATTATTTTATTAGATAAATTATCGCTTTTCTAATGTCGCTACCTGAAATGTTATCTATACAATATTTATGCATGATTGCTTATTAAACAATAAAGTTCTATATATACTTGTAATGCAAATGTGATTTTAATTTGACTAAATCATATCATATCTGTGACATTTTCATATTATTCATACAAACAAACAGAAGCGTGGTAGGTTCATAACCCACTAGTCGCAGGATCGTAACCTGACTCATAATATGCTCATTTGTTTGTATAAATGCTTGATGTTATGACGTGCACAAGTGGGAGAAATCTTAATTATGTGCAAGGTACAACGCATTACAATATGACTAATGGTTTTTCTTAACCGCGTGGTAAGAAAGCTAATATTCTACTAGGACTTATACACCTTGATGTATGTTGCCGTATTTAGAACTAGTGTCAAGAAATAATGAATACCTACTTTATCACATTCACTAAAAGGTTTAGCCAATATGATTTTGTCTTCTTGTAAAGACATCAATGAGAATTATGTAATTGTAGGTCCTTGTGTTTGGATCTGATTAGCCTTTTATAAGCCAATAGCTAACTTGAATAAATCCAAATCAACTATAAGAGAGACAATGACTATGAATACTATGTGCTAATGCGGAATCTTAACACAAGTACTAAGAAGAACAATAATGCTAATTTTGCTATTGATTTCTCTTAAGCTTCAATGCTTCTATTACATATATGAAACTCTATGCCGTATGGTTCCTTTTATACACCAAGGAAAACCTTAGCAGGCTTTACAAAACGTGTGAAAGGATAATACATATCCTTTCCTAAGATATCTCCTAAAATATCTCTAAGATAACTAAATTAACTTGAAAAGCCAAGAGTCGGCGTTCAATAACACTTAATTTAATATGCTTGTGACTTCTTGTAAAGACATAAACATAAAGTCCTTGAACAATTCTAAGACTTATAAAGTAAGCAATTGACTTGTCATGTCTCCTTGTCAAGACATGTACTTAAAGTCATTGAAATGTTCAAAGACTTATAACGTAATGTTAGCAATTAGCGTGTTATGTCTTCTAGTTAAGACATGTACATAAAGCCCTTGAACTTCTCTAAGACTTCTACGTTATAGCATGCAATTGGCTTGAAATTACTATCAGTGCAATTATGTTTGAACAAATTGGCAAGTATGTGAGCCAAAGGGTATTAGGTTATCTATAGAATTATGATACTGCCTCATAATCCCCATTCTCAAAGAATACCACATTGCTATGGTATGTCTGATGTGTAAAATCTAACTCTGTTGTTATTGTTTGATTTTTGATAACTTTAACTACCCTACCTCTAATCTTATCAAGGTTAACAAATTGAGTAAAGCCACCTGTTTACTCAATATGGTTCCAATCAAGAAGGTAACTAAGACACCATCAGGTTATGGAATGGGAAGACTCCCATTACGAGATCCTAACTACAGTTCTAAATTTTGTTAAGACCACGTTAAGCATACTATTAGCAAACTATAGCCAAGAACTGTCAGCATATATTATACCTCCCAAATGAGAACGAATTTATTGTAGCTCGACTTGCTGCATATTTGGAAACAGTATCCTCTTACAAGAGGCAAGTGGGAGCATATGTTTTAGAGAAAATCTCTTCTTACACAACCTTCTAAATGCACTAGCGAACGACATAATGAATGTTGAGATATAGTCCATGAAAGAAAATCATTTTTGGAATTTAATTGATCTTTCACCAATCGGTAAGACTGAGAGGTTATAATTGGTTCTTCTAGAAGAGGACTAATATGGATAAAAATGTACACACATTTAAACGCACACCTTGTGGTAAGGGTTCTACTTATACTCAAGCGATTGACTATGATTAAAGCTTCCTTTCCTTGCGAGCGTTGAATAAATAAAGATATTAATTACCATACTTGATTTCATGAGTCAAAAATCCTTCTTGAATGATTACCTTTGCGAGGACGTTGTGTAATAAAAAGGGTTTATGAATCCAAATTATCTTTAGAAAATGTGCAAGCTGCAAAAATCCAAGTGTGGATTAGAGCATGCATCTAGGAGCTAGAATCTTAAGTTTAAATCAATAATTTGATTTTGATTGAAACAAAGATAACTCTTGAGTACACCTTAAAGCTAGTCGGAGCATTATGTTCTGTCTTTCTTATATCTCATATGTTGTCAACATATTGGAAATGATATTTCACCTAAGCTAGATTTTAATCTTTAGTTTGGAATAATATTTCTATTGAGAGATATAAGAAATAAAACATACAACCTGGGAGCATATGTTTATTAGGACAAACATATGTGATTAATAAGTCTAACACAATATGACACATCATTGAGCAATACTCAAAGTTCTATCTCACTTGATGAGATTGAACACATGTATGAAAACGTTTAGTTTAGCTAAATGTTTCATTATGTATGTCATGATATGTATTAGACTAATTGTAACACTTGCATGAATGCAAGATGAACCTACAACCATAGTAACTAAGTGAAAGTCGTTAGACTACTATTAAAAGAACATTCTAAAAGGCCTGTAAAGGACTAAAGAAATGTTCATCGTTCATGGATTTTTAATAAGGAGATTATAGTTGAGTTTATACACTAATGCTTATTTTGATTGAGATGATTCTCAATCTTAGTCATAGCATGATTTCATCATAAATGATAATACTGCTGACTAGACATGCTTGATTGAAAGCACTGTTACACTATTCATTAAAGAATAAGAATACTTCATAGTTAGGGTAGCTGTTAAGAAGACTGACTTATATAAGTGGTTTTGTTTGCTTCAAACAACCTATGTAATATATTGTGGTGATGCTAGTGTTATTGTATTAGCACTTAAACGCATATATACAAAATGATAATCATCGTATTATTCAAAAACCTTCACTACTTGTGAGTTTTGAAACAAGAATTCTCAAAGTTCACTTAAATGACAACTTAGTTGGTACTTTTTACAAAGTCAATGTCATGTACCAAACATGTTAATCATGCTAGGAACATTGAACTTCAACCTGCTAGTAGTCTCGTGTATATTTGTTTTTAGTATTTAGATAATGAAACGTTAAGCAGTTGTATTAAGCAATGAATTAATATACCTGGTATGATCGTCTTCATTCATACAACTGGGTTCTATATTTGCATGTTTAAATCCATGAATAATTTATTCATTCTAAATCGTCTATTGTTAGTTGAAGACACGGGAGTAGCATTAAAATAAAGCAAATGTGAGTGTTTTGGTCATATTCATATAGTATGAATATTAATGGATGATGCCACCAAACTTATATGTTGTTCATTGGATGAACATTGGACTGACCCAACCTACGATAAATCACTACATGGATCGGCATCAATAGTGAATCTCGCAAGTGGTTATGTCTCTCATCCTTAGACTTGAGATGCAAGTAGGTTTTGTATGTGTGGAATGTCAATCTTTGATATGGTTCAACGCTGACCTAAACAAGGCTGCTATAAAGGCCATCTTCAGGAGGGATGTGAAACACATGACAGACATGTGCAGTCAAAAATAGGATTTGTTCCTCCACATGTTTTGGAGTTAGATACTACTGGCCCCCTCGATGATTTGAACAGATGTATGTGTGGTCGCACCCAAAATGTAATTAAGATGATACTTGATTAATTTGGTAATCTAGTTTAATGTCTACGACGAGAAACAAAATGTTAAACGTTAGAATGACTCATGATCCGTGTCTAATGTTCAACATAGTATCTATAACAAAAGGATGATTGATATCTAAACCATTTAAAATGAGATGTTTAAGAAACTATCCTCATATGTTTCTAGGGGCATTGGCGTGTTGCTAGACACTAACATTTGCTTGTATTATTACTTGATTAGTATGACGTGCGCAAGTGGGAGCTGTTGAAGTATGCTCGTGTCATAATAAATAATTATATGGCTAGACACATGTGAGCCTATGGGGTCACACACATATACACTGCGGTACCACTATATATATCATGTTTACTGTATTTACGATATATAAATAACCTATGTAACTCGGGATCAATATTGGGCTTCTAATTGCTAAGCTAGTACTTAGTATATTGGACTAAAGAAAATAAATGGCAAGCTCGTTTGAGCCTATTATAGGGTCGGCCTAACAAGGAGATGAGGAGGGGGTTTTGGTTTCTTGATAAGTACTAATTATTTGGTCATATCTTGTGTTTTAAGAAAAAAACAACTTACCAAAAGTGCTCCCCTTTTCTCTCCTATCAAAAGATATGGCACAAAGGGTATTCCCATCTAGGGTTTACAACTTTGATCTTCCATCTTGAATCTAATTATTCAAGGTTTGATTCCAAGGTTACAGGGGTTAAGGACTAGCATCCAAGAGGTATACAGTGAAGTGTAGTGTGGATATTCATAGAGGTGATCTACTTTGGTCACTTAGTTTCTTAGGTGGATTGTGTACAAGTGAAGGTCATTGTTTGATTCTACCGATCATGCTACAAAGGTAATAATCGTTGTTATTTATTTGATTAATCATATGACTCTATGGATCTGGTTATAGGTGCTTTATTAGCTGCGTTATTCATCTTATAATATGTTATATATTGTCTCAGCACCTATAGTTATTTGGCTGATGCTCCTCCTGAGCTTGTGCCGGATCTGTATTCTCAGAGTCCTTGTTACTCTGAGTAGACTTATTCTCCCCCGCGGAAGTAGCTTGAATGGAGGTGATTTTGTGTCTATCAGAGTGACAAGTTCCCTGATTAAATCTACTAACTCGCGCAGATTGACATCATTTTTATCCAGTTGTGTGACATATTATTTGCGTAGGTCACGGACAACAGTGACATCCTTTCTGACACTACATACAATAGATTTACCTACTTTGATTTTTATTGTCTTGGCCAGCGACTTTTGAAGACTGGCAATCTTGTTGTGTTCCTTTTTGTTAAGGATTTTGAAAGCATTGTTCAGTGGTTTGATTAGCAGCTCAGGAATTTCAGTATTAAGAGTCTTCTTGACTCGTTTGTCAAACTTGGAAGAGCTTGTTTGATAGAGCCCTTGATGATCTGAGGAAGAGTGTTCTTGAGCGTCTCAGATAGTAAATCAGGTATTCTTTCCTTAAATGCATCAGCTACTAGTCTGGGCACAGAGTCCTTAATTTTGTCAGCCACCTGCTGAGCTAGGGAGGATTCTAGGTGTGCAACCCTGGAAGTTAAAGAGCTGATATCTTTGTGAAGTTAACCAAGGGGGTCTGACTAAGATGGCTTATCAGTGGAAGCATTTACATTTTCATTTTCAGAGTTAGCCATATAAGCTATCTCATCATGTATGTTATCAGCAGCAGCCTCATCAGTCTTGGATAATTCTTCCTTATGCATAGATTGACAATCATCATTATCAGACTCATCTGCTTCAAACCCAGATAGAGACTCTATCTCATCCCCAGGCATATACTCTAAGTCAGAGTCAGCCTCCTGCATAACTTGATCAGACAAAGAATCGTCATTGACCAGAGAGCCATCATATGAATTTGGGAACCTCCTTCCTAATGAACTTTATTTATGACTCTGTGTCAAAAGGGCTCTCATCAGTATTCAACTTAGCATCAGCCCCACCAAACTCATCAAGTGGGATATCACCCAGGGATTTAAGCCCAAACTCTTTCACAATCTCCTCATTAGTTGGTTTTTCTACCTGCATAAGACGGTTAGTTGATAAAGGTGATTTTGTAATGAAGTGAAGGATCGCCATTTACTGCCCCTAAGAAGACTGGGTGTGATTATCCAGTTCACTCAAAAGTCTAAGACTTTTGGGACTCTTTTGATTATGAGTTTGTAATGAGGTGGAGGATCACCATTCGCTGCCCCTAGGAAGACTGGGTGTGATTATCCAGTCCCCTCAAAGGTCTAAGACCTTGGGACTCTTTTCTTTGGTTTGGAGACCCTTGAGTCTGAGTGAATGATGACATCAAATAATGTCACTTTTATAGCATCATTTATCCCATGTAAATAACCCATTTTGTATAATTATTATAATAATTCTTACTTAATCGTTTGTATTTAAGAATTGTAGTAATTATGGAGTACTTGGTGAAGATCAGAAAAAAGGCACGCATTCTAGAGCCTAAATGAAGACATTTGAAGATTACTGCTCTGGCATCCAATACGCCATATCCATCAAGGAAGATACGGCGTATCTGTTCCTGTACTTCACAAGAAACCACAAAGATTCAAAGTTTCATACGCTGTATCCAGAAGAAATCCATACGCCATATTCAATACAAAGTATTAAAATATTCCAGAAGATATCGAACATGGTCCCTAGTCCAAGAAACCCCCGATACGTCGTATCCATCTATGTTGATATGTCGTATTGACCAAATTCCAGACACTATAAATAGAAAACCTAAAAACTGGTTTTCAGTGTGCTTGATCATAGTTTTGATACCTTAACTACAAAAGTCGATTTTCAGAAGACAAGAAGAGCAGAAGAGGTTTAGAAAAGCTATCAATTTAATAGGAAACACTTTGTAATCTCCTATACTCTAGTTATCGTTTGATTTTTGGTATCATTCGTTTAACTCGGTTAGTTTACCTTGGTTGGATTATTACTCTTGTATTGATTATGACGTTTGAGGGCTAATACCCTTGGGTATTAGCCATTATTATGAAGATTTGAATGTTTGGTTTGTTTATATTGAATGCTTGATTTATCGTTAATAGCTTGTTTATGTTTATCAATTTATACTTGTTTACATGCTTTTGTATGCGACCTATCATTCAACTGGATCTAGTGATACCGACCACGTTAGCTAGATGTCAGGATAGCTCTCCATATAGTGATTTATATATCTAGACAATAGGATCATGAATAATGACCTATCTTCGCCTTTAGATTAGAGCTTAGTTAGACCGGCAGGTGACCCTTGTGATCAACGAGTACGTTCTTAATCAATTGGTAAAGACTTGGCTAGTGAACTACTAATATATAGATTGCCATTAAGCGATAAGTGGGTAAAGTCTCTATGAGCTAGGGTTTAACAAGATCACCATTGCTTTAACCCCTAAGATAGATTATAATCAGCAAGTAGGATGCTTTATGTAAACGCGTTTAATTGTGACAGAATTCTACATGTCTAGGTTTTATGAAGAAGTAACGCTTAAGTTTTAAGAATGACATGCCGCCTCGAGATAAGTATTCATTGCACTTAATAAACAAACCAACATTTTAATTGGATTAATCATGGTTAATACAGTTTTATTATATTTGGCTAGACCACTCTTCTATCTTTTGTCTATCTGCTTGCGTGTGTTATTGCATCTTAAATTGATCTAAGTTGCCACAAACCTGTGCTAGTCTCTCAGGCTGAAACCCCCCTTATCCGTTAGAATTAGGAATAACATAGGTTTAGCATAGGTTTAACATAGAATAGAATTAACATATTTTAAATTAACTTAGTTTAGTTAACCAAAATATTGATAAAATAAAAGATTAGTTCTCGCTCTTAGTGATCGACACCCTACTTATCACGAAACTCCATCTGATCGGGTACACTACCCGTTAAAGTGTTGTTTTAAGTAAAGTCGACAAAATATAAATTTAAAACTTGAATACTCATAAACTACACCTACACGACGACACAATCAAGTTTTTGGCACCGCTACCAGAGAGTGAAATTTTAATCTTGACTTTTATTTAATATTTTGGTTTTTAACATTATATTAACCTAACCCTTAGGATTAGTGTAATTTAGATTAATGTAAAATTTTGTATATTTGTGTATTTGCTTGTATATTTGCTTTTAATTGTTTGCTTGTTTTATTTGTGTGTTTTAATTATTTTCTATACACTGTTCTGGTCGACAACTTGATACGGCGTATCCACTTCCATTGAAAACGGCGTATCTAGCTTTCATATCCAATACAACGTATTCATTCAATAGACTGATACAGCGTATTCAGATCAATTGAATACGGCGTATTGTTCGTCTGATACAGTAGCAAAGGAGTTTTTCATACTCAAACTTAAAGCTTAAAATTTTATACACGCCTTTTTCCAATTGGTTCTATTGATAATTTTCTGGTTATTTTCAGTAACAATGACAAAGGTAATCAAGGAAGAGTTTGAGAAACTTGAGTCTCTAAAGATCAGTTGTAACACCCCCAAATTGGGTTACTAAATAATAAGTTTCTAATCATGATAGTAAATTTTATAAATAGTTTTATAAATGTATTTATTGTCGTAAAACTCGAGTAATTTGAACGTCTTCGTTAGTTGACTCGTGAAAATTACGTTTTCTTATCATTTTGGAAATCCTAAAAATATGTGTGATTAATTAAAAACGTTCAACCTTCTGATTTGTATAAGTTTCTATAACTGTTTTTATAAAAGCTATTTTATAAACCAGTTTAATTAACATATAACTCGTAATTAGCGTATCTTTTTCGTTATTAATCCGTTTTTCGAGTTTATTAGCTTTTTTGGAATCATCATGAGACGTACTATTTTATTTAAAAACATAAATTTGGACAGTGTTGTTATGTCGAATTTAAAACAGAAAGTTAGGATGTCTTTATTGATTCCATATGTAAATTGTTTCTATAACTTCTTACTTTTGCTTTTACATAAGTCTTTTTTCTATATATATATTATTGTTCCTTACATATATAAAGTCCATTAGTCCATTATCTTGTTCAAAATTCCCATGATAAACAAGTCCATAATAACTCTTTTAAACATAACTTCTATGTCCTTTAATCACTAGTTTTATTACATAACATTTTTTAAACATATCATGAGTGTACATTGTGTTTATACTTCTAATATAACCTTATTATTAGTGTTCCTAGTTACATCTCAAAAGTCCATAACAAAAATTAACATTGTCATTTGCGTTACTTTTACTTGTTACTTATTAAGTAGACTTTATAATCCTAATTTGTACATAATCAGAGGTGATCCCATAAAATCAAGGAAGAAATATCTATATTATTTCTTGTAATAAAATGCAAGTATTATACTTGCTCATTTGAAAGTGTAAGTAAATATGTAAGTGTTGTCTTGTTATATAAAATGTATACTTGCAACTTGTGAAGTCTTGCTTATTTCTTGATATATGGGGCGTCCCATTTGATAAGTGTGGTAGAAGTGTTATAAACTTTGATCATTGAAAATAAAAATGGTTATTTGTTGAAGCGTAGATTAATTAATGTGGTTCTAGGTATGCCTAAACGTACTTTATCGCGAAATGTAATAAATTTACATAACCAATAAAAATAAAATGAAAAAAGTTAATAATTATCCTCAAAATAATTACTTAACACTTGCTTGATGTAAACATTTAATTGTTTGACGCCCGTTTACATTGAATGATCATTTTTAGCTTACGTGATTTAACTTAACGTTTATGATTTAAAACAAACGCGTACAATACTAAAAATACATAGTAAATTTATTGACGACGTCAATGACCCTAAAACACGGGGTGTTATATCAGTGATGATTTGTTCACTTGTAATATATCACTTGAATTTTTTCACAAAGAATTCAACCGGATGAGTAGAATGGATGACGATTTGTTTACCTATGAGGTCGAAATTCTTGGACTTGCTAACGTTCCATGTGACTTAAATGATGAAGATGATTTGGAACAACATATCACACTTGGATAAGATGTTGATATGGAATATGATCTATCTAATGTTGAATTTACTGAATGGTTGGCTTCGAAATTTTATAACCATAAGACAATGGATCAATATACGAAGAATGCATTGTGGATTTATTGGACTAGAGGATATGATGAAGTTGAACTCACTGACAAAGAATCTTTGGATTTTGATAATGATGATGAAGTTGCTGAAATCTATAGGATCGAGACTAATGTATTTGACTTCGAGACACCTACGTGAAAAGCTTTCAAGGAATTTAATTATCTTTTACAAATCGATCCAGAAGTCCTTACTAAAGATATTGATGGATTTAAAACCTACGAAGAATATAAGGATGATTGAATATATGAATGGAATAAAGACATACCATGAGTACATGAAAAACCATGGACACACAATGGATTATGAGAAGAACCCACTACTGTTGAACATTATTGTGAACCATTCTCATATAAAAGTGGACATTCGGAATGGCCAACTTGTAGCTAGAAAGATGATGGATATTGTAATGGTAGGAACTTGCCTGGAGCATACATAGTCGGGAACACACTCCATTACCAAGATTTAGAATGGTATGAAGCATTGGAGGATGGAAAACTTAAAGACGAAGCTTTAAAAAATAAAGCCATAATGGAAGGAATGATTGACGAAGATGATGAATCACATAATGAGGTGGAAGATGATGGGACGGCTATGGAATACCATCCTTAATCATGAAGAAATAGAGCATGCACTTCAACCGTTTAACTTCACGGTCCGTGATCTCTATAGGTTCCTCGACAAACTGAAGCTTGTCATCAAAGTGAAGTCCATCTAACAGAACGGCTAATGGTTCGTCGGCATAGCACTTTATCAAGTTGGATACATGGAATATATTGTGAACCCTGCTTAGCTCTTTAGGTAGCTCAAGCTTGTAAGCAACCTCTCCAACCTTTTCTAACACCTTGAAAGGTCCAACATACCTAGGGTTCAACTTCCCCCGTTTGCCAAAACGTACGACCCCTTTCCAAGGTGAAACTTTAAGCATAACTTTATCCCCAACCTGAAATTCCATTGGTTTACCCTTTAAATCCGCGTAACTCTTTTTTTGATCATGAGCAGCTTGCATTCTCTACTTGATTTGAACGATCTTCTTAATTGTTTCTTGCACTATTTCTGGACCAGTGAGTTGAACTTCTCCAACCTTGGCCTAACAAACGGCTGAACGACACTTTCGACCGTAAAGTGCTTCAAATGGTGCAGCCTTGATGCTAGCGTGATAGCTATTGTTATACGAGAACTCGACTAATGGCAAATGGTTAACCCAACCCTTTCCAAAGTCGATTGCACAAGCACGCAACATATCCTCAAGAGTTTGAATAGTCCTCTCGCTTTGTCCGTCTGTTTGTGGATGGTACGCAGTACTTATATCCAAACTAGTACCTAAAGCATTCTGAAGTGACCTCTAGAAATTTGATGCGAACCTAGGGTCACGCTCACAAATAATCGAGAGAGGTATTCCATGCCTCGTGACTACCTCCTTTAGGTACATTCTTGAAAGTTTATCCATCGGATCCGTCTCTCTCATCGGTACAAAGATTGCGGACTTAGTAAGTCGGTCGACAATCACCTAAATGGTGTCGTAACCTTGTGACGACTTAGGAAGCTTCGTGACAAAATCCATAGTGATATTGTCCCACTTCCATTGAGGTATATCAGGTTGTACCAACAATCCTGATAGCCTTTGATGTTCGGTTTTGACCTTAGCATACGTCAAACATTTGCTAACATAGGTGGCGATGTTTGCTTTCATATTGGGCCACCAATATAGCTTCTTCATGTCTTAGTACATCTTATCAGAACCCAGATGAATAGAGTATTTTGACTTGTGGGACTCGTGCATGATCACAGTCCTCAAATTGCCATAACATGGTAACCAACTTCTGCCATTGAAGCATAGAGTTCCATCCGCACGGGGTTCTAACTTTTCCGTTCTAAATTTCTCTGGATCTTTAGAAATTTCAACCAACATACCTCCAACATCTTCGTTCTTGATGTTCTATGGTTTTTGTGCTTCAGTCTGAGCATCCAAAATTTGTTTAGGCAGATTCAAACCTATAGTCATGACTAAGGCTCGAACCCTTAATGGTAGCTCTCGTTCCTTCATGCTCAAGGCGTCAGCGACAACATTTGCTTTCCCTGGGTGATAACGAATCTCGCAATCATAATCACTAAGCAATTCTAACCAACGATGCTGCCTCATATTCAGCTCCTTTTGATTAAGAATGTGTTGTAGGCTCTTGTGATCCGTGAACACCGTACACTTGGTTCCGTACAAATAGTGTCTCTAGAGTTTCAGAGAAAACACTATCGCTCCAAGTTCCAAATCATGAGTCGTATAGTTCTTCTCATGAATTTTTAGCTGGCGTGATGCATAAGCAATCACCTTCTCTCTTTGCATCAACACAGCGCCCAAACCTTTGATCGAAGCATCGCAGTATACGATAAAATCTTCGCTTCCTTCAGGTAAAGCCAGAATTGGTGCACTACACAACTTCTGCTTCAACAATTGGAACGTTGTTTCTTGTTTGTCACCCCACTCAAACTTGACCTTCTTCTGAGTGAGCTTGGTCATTGGTTTGGCAATCTTTGAAAATCCTCGTATGAATCTTCGATAATTCCCAGATGACCTATATAATTGATGAAATCTCTGTTGGTGACTTAGGAGATGCCTAATCTTTAATGGATTCGATCTTGGCAGGGTCCAATGTGAATACCCTGGCTGTCAATCATGTGACTGATGAACTGTACTTTAGGAATCCAAAATTCACTTCATGAAAAAATTGTCAATCACGTGACCGAGGAACTGTACTTTAGGAATCCAAAATTCACACTTGGAAAATTTGGCATACAACTCCTCTTTCTTAAGCAACTCTAAGATTAACTTAAGGTGCTCTTCGTGCTCTTGCTTGTTCTTTGAATATATTAGAATATCGTCAATAAATACGATCATGAATTTATCCAAGTAAGGTTTGCACACCCGATTCATAAGGTCCATGAATACAGCAGGTGCGTTCGTCAAACCAAATGGCATAACTTGAAATTAATAATGGCCGTAACGAGTTCTGAAAGCGATCTTCGAGTAGACACTCGACCCTTGAAGCTGATCAAATAAATCATCAATTCTTGGGAGCGGATAACGGTTCTTCACTGTCAGTTTATTCAATTCCCGATAATCAATGCACATTCGAAATGATCTGTCCTTCTTCTTGACAAACAAGACTGGAGCTCCCCAGGGTGAGAAACTAGGTCTTATAAATCCTTTGTCAGATAGTTCTTTCCGTTGCTCTGACAACTCTTTCATTTTAGAAGGTGCCAATCGATAAGGCGCCCGGGCTACGGGTGCAGCACCAGGTATCAAATCGATTTAAAATTTTACTTGTCGAGTCGGAGGAAGACCCTACAAGTCCTCAGGGAATACATCAAGAAAATCCTGGACGATTGGTACGTCCTCAAGTCGCTTCTACTTCGACTTGTCTTCTGTCTCCTTTGTATTAATGTTTGCCAAAATGACTGAACATCCTTTAGCATGTATTCTTATGTTTTGGTGTACGAGATAATGTGCAGACGAGCCTCGTGTCCCCGGTTGCTTCCGTCACCGTGAATAATTAATGTTTCATTTCCCCAGGGGATACGAACGATCTTCTCGGCACACACAATGATTGCTTGGTACTTTGCCAACCAATCCATACCAATTATGGCGTCGAAACTACCAAGTTCTACGGGCATTAAATTTATGTTGAATGGGTGGTTCAGGATATTTAATGTACAACCCTTAAGAATAGTGTTCAACCCAATTATTCTCCCGTCGGCTAGTTCGACATCATAATGGTGATCTAAGGTAGATGGCGTGATATCAATTTGGGAACTAAATACAGTGGACACAAAACTCCTATCGGCACCAGTATCAAATAAGATAGAAGCATAGCGGTTGTTGAGAAGGAACGTACCCATCACGACATTGGAATCTGGGTTTGTCCCCGTATGCCCTACCGCATACACCTTCCCTAGAGCATTGGCATTTCCAACCTGATTACCACGGTTGTTGTTGTTGTTGTTCTTCAGCTTCAGACAGTCCTTCTTGAAGTGTCCTCGAACTCTACACTCGAAGCAAGTAGGCCCTTGACCTGTCCTATTTCCTCTTTAATTACTATCCGGATTAACACTTGCAGAACTTCTACAATCACGAGCCAAGTGACCAAATTTGTTGCACTTGTAGCATTTTGGAGACATGGACCGTTATGGTTGTCATTGCACTTGGGACATAGAGGTTTAGATCCTCCATATTGTTTCTTATTACCAGATCCTGCAGTGTAGGCTCTGCCAGTGTTCTGCATTTTGTTATGTTGTGGTTGGTTCTTAGTGTTCCTTGAGGTGTCCTTAAACTTCCTTTTATTCTCTGTCTGGCGGTCAGCAAAGGTGCGGATTCTCTTATCCATCACTTCGATTGCCATTTTAGTTGCCTATTGCATTGTCTTAGGCTTGGATGCTACTACACTTCTGTGGATCTTGTCGGGTAATCCACTGATATATTTCTCAATCTTGTCAGATTCTTCAGGAAACATCCTACCACACTGTAACATTTCTCAATTTCAGGTCATTTTACGACTCCTATTATTAGTTACTATTCATTTTAGTCCGATACGCGTTTACTT
>BQNB010103006.1:0-19995 GCA_026074375.1 Tanacetum coccineum | reverse complement strand
ATATATATATATATATATATATCAGAACGTTCAAAGCATATTAATATTGGACTCGTTTTGTTCGTAATTTTAAAGGCTTGTGTTTTTCATTAAAAATGCACTACATATTTGTTAGGTATTGATAAACAAAGTTTTTACTAGTATATAAATATATCGTAATTAGTGGAAATTTGAGGGTCATTATTGTAATTTTTTTTGTTACTAACTTTTTTTTTCGATTGGTTATGTGCGTGCTACTGCTTCATAGCAATCGAGGAAATTTACTTCGGTGTCATTTTGATTTTAGCAGCCAGAAAAAAGGCTGTCATAAGCCTAAGAGAGATAATTAAGCCCATAACATGTCGATTATATATCTGATTAAAAAATGGGTGCTGATCATGGCCTGTCTCATTACTAACGTGGGCTTCCCCACTTCTGCATATACAGTATTATATTATAGTTACTCTATATACTATGGAGCAAATGTTTGACCGCAAGTTTGACTTGGGCTCTCACTTTGGGCCGGTCCAAGTAGTTTTTTTTTAAGTTTATTCCGACATCTAGCCAACTGCTACAGTGCTACAATGTCAAAAGTAAAAAAATTACAAAACGGACCATCAACTTTTAACTATTTACGATTTTCCCATTCATATAAAAAAAAATACCCGTATAAATATTTTCGAATTGCGATTAAAACGAGGCCAATATTGCAACGCTTCTAAAATACGCACGATTTTCTAAAAAAAAATTCATTTAATATAAATAAGAAAAAAAACAAAATGAACCAATATTGCAATGCTTCTTAAATACGCAAGATTTTATAAAAAATGTCAAAAAAATATTTGGATCCTTAACCGGACTACTTTTAGCCTATATTATTATCAAAGCTAAATATCTTTCGACATTTGCTTAGCCCCGCCGCAACGCGCGGGTCATTTTACAACTCGTATATATCAAAAGCCGCATAAAACGACGGCGTTTTTGCCGGCATGCTACAGTACCCACTACAGTAGCCGGCCCATTGGGCTCCCAGTTTGGCCGACCCATTTTTTTTTTAATTAGTTGTTAATATAAAAAAAATTGCTCGGCACAAAATAGGAAAAAAAAAATACAAACTAATTTATTCAGATAAAAAAATACCTGTGACATGAGGCTCAACACATAAGCCCATATAAAAACGACAAATTATTAAACATAAGACCGAAAAAATAAACCCAATATAAAAAAAGTTTGCTCCGCACAAAATAGGAAAAAAATTACAAAAGTACTAATTTAATCAGATAAAAAAAATACTCGCGACATGAGGCCAACACATAAGTTTTTTTTAAGTAGGCAATATAAAATTGTTCGTCACAAAATAGAAAAAAAATTACAAAAGTACTGACTTATTCAGATAAAAAAATATCCGCGACATGAGTCCCAACACATAAGCCCATATAAAAAAAACAAACTATTAAACATGAGACCGAAAAAATAAATATAATTCAAAAAAAAATTGCTCGGCACAAAATAGATTTTTTTTTTACAAAAGTACTGATTTAATCAAATCAAAAAATACTCGCGACATGAGGCCCAACACATAAGCCCATATAAAAAAAACTATTAAACATGAGGCCTAGCCACAACGCGCAGTCTATTTTGCTTGATAAAAAAAACCAGAAAATAATTGTCAACAATAAAAACATACCCGGCCCGCAGCAACGCGCGGATACTTTTTGCTTGTTGTATTCAAGATAGCATGCTAGCTTGTCATTCCTGCCATCAGAGAAATAAAAAAGATCTAGTACAAAATAAGCAAATGAGAATGAGAATTAGGAAGAAAAGAAGAGCTTGAAAATGATTCTCGTGACTAATAGTAATGTTTAAATGTATACCCTATAATTTTATTGATTGATTTGAAAAAATTGATAGGTCAGAATTTGAGGAAATCGACTTTTCAAATTATGTAAAATTTTGGCATGTATTAAGGCATGTGTTTTAAGTATAAATAACACTACTTTAAATTTATATACTTTTGCTGTTCCAAAATAAATGTCGTATTTGATTTTTAAAAGTGTTTCTTTTTCAACTTCTACTTTAAATATTTGAGTTCGTGTTATATAATATTTGATGAAAATCAAACTAATAAAAATATATTTAGAACAAATAATTTTATTGAAGTTAAAAAAAAGTCAAAACTAAACACTTGTAGTAGGAGAGAGTGAGTATATAATTCATTTGTCAATAAAATGAGTAATGCTAATGCCATATCTAGGGTTGTAAACGAACCGGACGAACACGAACGAAACCTTGTTCATGTTCGTTCATTTAATTTTAACCGGACAAATAAACGAACACGAACGCTTAAACGAACGAATATTCTTGTTCATGTTCGTTTATTAAGAAAATGATATGTTCATGTTCGTTTATGTTCGTTCATTAAGAAACTAAACGAACCTTAAACGAACATAAACGATCGAACATAAATGAACCCCCTAGATGAGAAGATGAATAGATGAACCATCCTCAAAACGACGAAGATGCCAAACGAAAAAAAAAAACCTTGGCGACACAGGTTGCGATACCCAGCGAACTTGACTGCCTTGCTTCAGGAAAAAACCAAAAGCAGCTCTAACCATTGTCATTACGCGTGATCGAAAGGGGATACATAAGCCATTCATTCCAAGATAACTTCATATGGTCCCTATTGTGAAGCCACGAAAATGAAGAGAAACGAACATTATCGAGTAGATCACTTTTTCTCAACGGTTGAGAGTTAAACGTGACGCTATTTCGGTTCTCCAAAAGCCCAAAGAACGAAGTAGTAATACATAGAACGTCTGTGTTTTTCTCTATTAGAAGCATGGCCAAGAGTTGATCCATCTTTGAAAGAATCCCAAGAAGAAGCTTGAAAAAGAGGAATATCTCACATCTAAAAAACGTGTCTTCCACATTTTCGGTAGCAATGTCGCATTCGAATAAAACATGATTAGCAGAATTCAACATTGGCATTGCAAGAAGGACAAGAGGATGGCCGGATTATTATACCAAGCGAAAGAGAGATTCAATCTAATGAGGGTAGTCGGTCCAAAGAAAGCCTACCACATAACACATTGACCTTCGGGGGATAGATTTATCCCAAGTATAGTAGTAGTAGCTATGAGCAGGAGTGGAAGGACTATTTTGGTTCAATCCTTAATAACACGAGGCATCCTTAACGGTTCAAAAATTATATTATGACAAGACTCCATGAGTACAAGTATCTTCATTGACATCTATATTTATGACCGATCTCATTTAAACATGTCAATAAGATAGGAAAGATTTCAACTCCAAGAATTGGTCGAGGACCAATTCCAAGACCATTGCCCCCCCATTATTCAATACGGTCAATGATAAGAACAATATTTGTCTTGTTCAGATGTTAAAGGCCTATTATACCTGTAAAAAGAGGAGTCTCGCTCTACCCCAAAAAATCTTTCCCAAAATGTATATGTCAGTGCCACAACCGCTTTCTTTAAAACAAAAGTGTTTTAGATAAGATATCCTTTCGAGTGTGGAGAATTTGGAGGTTCCATCAAGTTTAGCCACAAAATGCCCTTGAAGCTACAACCTTTTGTATCGAAACCCCCTTCTTGACAATATAAGCTTTGATTATGACTGTACCCAAAAGGGCGTTTGGATAAAGATGCAACATCCAAACGCCATTTTTGAAAGAAGAGCAAGGTTGAATAGCTTTAAGACGGCCATGGTTTAACCCTCCTTTATAGAAAGACATTAAGAATAATTGGCATTTTGACCCCAGAAGCCATTTTTGTTTTTATTCTTTTTATTACCATCTAAAAAAATTTTTGCCCGAATTATTTCCTGGTCTTGTAAGGACCGATTCGGGTGCTCTTGAAATCGATAGATAGTAGATACCACGACTACCAAGCACAGACTTGTAGAGTCAGAAGACCCCCAATCGACGGAAGATTAGCTTTCCAAGAGGAAAGCCTCATATGAAAACGATCAACAAGCGTCTTCCAGCTAGCAATAGACTTCATATTGGAACCAATGAGGAGACCAAGATAATTGAAAGGGATATCACCATGCATTAAACCTGCATTGCTAGCCTAATTACACTTCATCTTTATTAACCCCAATACCTTTAGAATATTAGACTTGTGAATATTAATCTGAGGACCAGAGAGGCTTAGATTGAAAAACATGGAGAACACGAATGATATTTTCCATGCGTTGCATGCTAATCCCGTAGTAATGATCAAGAATCGGCATAGAAAAAGATGGGATACATTGAATTGATAGAATTCTTAATATTAACACCAGTAATCCAAACCATTTCCCACTGCTTCCTCAAAGCATTATGGAGGACCGTCCATAACAAGATGAAAAGGAAAAGGAGATAGAGGATCTCCTTGCCTAAGACCACGTTAATGGAAAGATCAGAAGTACTAGGGGCTCACATTAATTAGAATAGAACTCTAGAAGTATTGTGACAATCTTTAATCAAGAGCCACCATTTATTACCAAATCCAATAAATGTCGTGAATGTGAATCAAGTACTTCCAGCTTATGGAAATTAAAAGCCTTTTCCAAAGTCCACTTTAAAAAAATAAGGGAGCTTCTTTTTTCGTTTTTTATACCAACTCAATGATTTGCTTAGAATAGGGGCCATCAAGAATTTGTATGGACAGCAGTATACGCCGACTGTTCTTGCTAGCAATCCTTGTTAATCACTTTAGATAATCGGTTAGCTAAAATCTTGGCAAGGATCTTTATAGTGTTTACCAATAAGCGAAAAATTAGGGCGAAAGTCTGTGATTAAGGTATGGGTTGTTGACCTTTGGGATAAGGGTGAAAAACGATGAATTGGCTCCATTAGGTTAACAAAGAAGCAAAGATATAATTAGCAAAATCATATCAATTCCTTCTGACATAGTGGTACCAATACTTCTTCACAAACGCAAAAAGTGATTACGGGATGTGGTTCCCAGGGACACTGTGAAAGTATGTCTTTGGATGTAGTGTGTCACGTAAGTTATGTTCATTCATGTATTACTTCGTATTGACGTATGTTTTATTGACGTTAAGGTTATGTAACATGTAGAGTATATAGTATTGTCGTAAAGTTGTAAACGGTAGTTTATGATGAATCTGATTTGTAATAGTTTAGTAGTAAAGCGTATGTGTAGTAAGTAAGTTCAGTTAAGAGTGGACCTGTCAGGTTCCAAGTTACCTCTGTAATTTAGTTCAGGTTAAGTAGTAGAGGTGAGTTGAAGAGTAACCATCCAGGCCAGGAGTCTTTACTACTTCCACAATCCCAAACGGCTTCCTTAATTTCCTCAAGGGTAACCTGTCTTTCAAGAGTTTCTCGATCCATGCAATTAAGGGAATGAGAATGAGGAAGGTTAGAGAACATAACCTGTGAATCTTGATCTTGGAATTTCCTTTTATAGAATTTGAAGGAAGGCATCCTTGAATTCAAACAAGGGTTCGTGATTCACAATTTCTTCAACCATAATACCATTGATCATACTGATTCCGCCTTTTTTTTGTGATGAGCCCAATGGAGAATTGGAATTTTCATCCCCGTCTATATCCTATTTGACATGAGCTTTTTGAATAGTAGCAATTGAAGCAAACTTATCTGATCTTTTCAATTTCTTGAGAAGGATGAGGCGGTGTTGATTGTCGGGGAAAGCGATAGCGGGACCCTCATCAATCCTTTTCTCAATTGAATTAATTTCCTCAAGAGCCACGGTTTTCTGTTTCTTTCCAACGTCTTTATGTTCTTGTCTCCCATGTTTGATCTTATCCTTGAGGCAGGCGTTACTTTTCATGACATCTTTGAGATTAGGAATCCAGCAATTCCCCTATTCCTCTTTAATTGAGGTTTCCAAAAACCATCTCTCAGAAGCCATAAGTTATACAATTTGAACAGAGTGGGACAAAATCAGTTTTGTAATTTTGAAGAAGGTTTGGGTTATGATCTGACCATAACCTATCGAAAAGCAGGAGGTAAATCCGAACATCTGGGGCTGTAATAGTCGCATCTTCTAAAATAAGGAAAGCGATCAAGTTTACTAAGCTTAGTACCTGCTTTATTCATCAGTAGGAGAGAGTGAGTATATAATTCATTTGGCAATAAAATGAGTAATGCTAATGCCATATGATCATATCTTCCTAATCACATTCATAGAAATCTTATTAACGCTACATGAATATGGTTCATTTCTATTATTATTATTTTTTTCTTTTCTTAATGCAACATTTTTTGTCTTGCATAGTTTTATTCACATCGGTGACACTTTTTTCGAATGGAACTGAAAGTCCTTTCGATATTCGGTGAAAGGTGTCTAAAAATATATGCGAGTGAAATATAGTTTTTTTAACGGCGATTTTATTATAAACAAAACTAGCAAGACGCTAGAAATTACAAGGAAATAAGATTAGGGTTTGTTAGCCTCAAAATATATTGAGTCGAACAATGGAAGTTCGTTCATTATATTAGGTCTCGGTCACTTAATTAATTATACGTTTGTAATTGGCTACACGGGTAAACGGGCTATTTAATGTAATCTAATCCGGTCAGTTGTTATCGGCGAAAGCCCAAATTAATCCGAGCCGGCAGGCCCGTAGAAATACCAGCATGGAAAGCCTCTTGGTATTAAGTATCAATACCCCTCTCAAGTTATGGAGAGGGTGTTGATTTGCTTGTTGATTATTGTTGATTATCTTTGGTAATTTGGCAAGTATTCATCCGCTTTTTCTTCTCTCTAAATTATCTCTCTTCTAATCTTCTCTCTACAATTCTTCGTATTCTTCTCATGTAATTTCTTGGTTTCAATAATGAAGTGAATGTGATATTTAAAATGGGTCCTTCATTTTGGTATCATTCGCACGGGGTGGGTTTAGTTTTTGTTAGTTTTTAGTTGTTATTTTCGTGGTTGTAAGCTTAGTTTCGTGGTTTTCGTTTTTATTAGTAAGCAAAGTGGTTCGAATTCGTTTCTTGGCAATATACGTTCGTTTGAGTCGTGGTGCGATTGGGTTTAATTTCGTGCGTGGCTAAGGAAATCGCAAGGACGAAAAGATCGTGTTGTTAGTGCCTCAATCGAACGAGGGTCTTTCAGTTTTGGATCGAACCAGTTCTTACTTCAAGGACCGAACGAGGGCTTTTTCGCTTGGTTTGAACGAGCTTCATCTTTGTTCGATCGAACGAGTGTATTTTCATTTGGTTCGAACGAGTGAATTACTCAAGGATCGAACGAGTGTCTTTCCTTCAAAACGTTCGAACAAGCACAATCGAACGAGCGCTTATGCATGATCGAACTAGTGAAACTCATGTATGGACCGAACAAGGCGTATCGAAAACATAGGGGACACTATTTGTTGATCAAACAACGACATCGAATAGGACACTCTTGTGATATCGAACAACGTCCATCGAAACTAGGGACACTCTGCTTGATCAAACAAACGCCATTCGAACTAGGGACAATCTTGTTGATCTCGAACAACGGACCATCGAAACATGCACCTTCGAAACGAGCTCATTGAAAACAAGCAACCATTCGAACAAGCTCATTCTCAACAAGCTCATTCGAACAAGGGACCATCGAACTAGGTAGTTTTCTTTGAGAAACCGAAATAGAAAATCCGAACTAACGAAAACCGAACAAGCATGAACCGATTAGGTACTTTAATTCCAACCGAAACGAGAAAACCGAATTAATTAAGTCATTTTTGTTTTTTACGGTTTTTTTCTGATTTTTGTAAAATCCCTGTGAAAGTACGATTCTTTCTCTCTGGTTTAAATCAAGAATTGTAAAATCCTACGTGTGAACAATCTAAGTGTACTCAATCCGCAACAACAATAACTTTACCTGCTTAAAGATCCATAAAAAATTCCTTCTCACTTCATAATTCTTCATCATTCATATGACGACTCCAATTGCAACTTCCACAACCGACAGTCAAATGCAAACAAACATAATGGCATCAGGTTCAAGGGATCTCCACCATTGCTTGCATTCAGGCCGATTGCACAATGGCGATCTCGGTTCTTCTGTGAAGATACATAGATACAGACCAATGGTGATGCTTTCGAAATGCATTCTATCATGGTCCTTATATTCCAAACAATGGTCACTACAACAGCTGATGTTCCAGCATCAGAGGATTCTCCAGAAGTTCCTGCAAAAAAACATCCCAGTCGAGACGTATTGTGAATATGACTCCTGAGAACAAAGCTCTTATGAATCTAAAAAGAAGCGATTCATTTGATATTGATGGAATTGGAGATGAAGTCTACTCAATGTTGTTGCATTTGTCAGAAGCTTCAAGAAATGTGGGAAGCCATCGAGAGGTTACATCAAGGTGAATCCTCAATATTCAAGTTGTAAGACAAAACTTATTTTGGGAGGTTTGGTCAATTCACCTCTCAACGATGGAGAAACAATTGAGTCTTACTACACAAGATTCTACAAAAATGATGAATGAAATGTATCAGAAAACAATTTTGACAGTTGCACGATTGCAAGATGTTCAGTTTTCTTCAACAACTTTCAACCGATTTATGGTCATGACTTTGTTACAATTGTGAAGCAACAACACAAGTTGGATGAAGTTTCCATATCGTAAGCTCTTGACATTCTAAAACAATACCAAAAGGAAGTTAATGAACCTCCGTGTGAAAAAGAATGGCCTAGAATGCTAAATCATTAGCACTTGTTGCTACTGCTCAAACAATGCAGATCCCGTATTATAAAACACCAAAACATCACAAATCATATGCACCAAAACATCCAAAGCTACACTTCCAAACCAGATCTCATGCAGCTTACAAGATAACAAAAGGCAAAGAGATAGCCACACCAATCACACCTCATCTGAGTCAGCTTCTGAAGATTGACAACGATCCTGAACAAGCTCAGAGGAAAAAGATATGCAGAAGGGAATTTGGTCTCATTGCAAAGTCCTTCATTAAACTCTTACAAAACCTACCAACTAACAACTCAGATACTTCCTCAAACACCAGAAACAAGAACTGTGGTTACTAATCCAAGAAATAAGACTGGCAATTCAGACTGGGACTGTTTGGGAATCAGAGGGTAGTTAAAAGTGTGGGGGCTAGGGAAACTGATAGGTGGTCCAGGTTAGTGCAACAATACTAGGATACAGTGCTTTTAACTGCAGGAATTTGGTCATTATGCTAAGGAACTGCAGAAGCCCAAAACGGGTTAGAAGACTGCCACGTATCAACAAGGAAAAGATGTTGCTGTGTAAAACAAGTGGAGAAAGGTGTTCAACATTCAAGCAGAGCAATTGACTGGCTAGCAGACACGGATGAGAAATTGTATGAACAAGAAGTTGGAAGCACATTACAGTTACATGGCAAAGATTTCAAAGAGGTTCAAATGCAGACTCAGGCACTGACGTGTACCATTGGAAAAGGTACTCTACGATACTGATCATTTAATGTGTTTGCCAATGTCTTACAACATTTATTTGAGCAATCTGAATCATTAGTTAAACACATGTGAAGTGGAAAACGGGTAATAGTAATGTCATTTCCTGAATCACCGGATATGTGTGGATAATGATATTCTGAATGCCACATGATGTAAGAATGGTTGATGATGAGACGTTGCTGACTTGCTTAATTTAATTGCCTAACTTAAGTCTTGATGTCGATGACAATAAAAGATACCAAAGCAAATTATAAGAAAAGCAATATGCAACATTGACTCAAGAGATAACTGAGTTGCAAATCTAATCTCTTGGGAATTAGTAGAACTCTAGGAGATTAATACGTAATCCGGGGATAGTTGTGTTTGTTGCACTTTAAAAACAAACTGATGAGTTTGTGAGGTACAAGGCTTTTAATTGATCGTACAGTTGATTTGACCAACTTGAACGCAAGTTTATTTGAAACTCTAGGACTATTAGCTCCAAAGGGACAATTGACATACAAGAAGGTTTAAAAGTTAATGGCTTACGAGATTTACTGCTTGTCCAAGCAAAAACACGATGAATTAGTCAAAAAGAGTCATTTTAATTAGGGTCACATTACGAAGGTCTTGTCCAAGGAGGAAAACCAAAGGTAATAAAACGGATTGTGAAAATCTTAAAAGAGAGGAAAGTTTATTGACAAAATGATTTCAATGGAACATCAATTAAAGTTTTTGAATGAAATTGTTTACAAAACGAAGTCAATCAATCCCAAACCATTCATATGTTAGCTCCCAAAATGCCCATACATTATTGGAAAAAAGACCTTCCTTTGCAATCATTACTCAAAAAGGCTCAACAATGCAGCACCCAGGTTTGTATGGCGATCACAAATGTCCAATCAATCCTGAAATCAGACTCATCCCGTTAGAGAGAGATTCTGACTCTTGCCGAAAATGAGAGTCGATCTAAATTGAATAAGACTTAGTCAATCATTTGACTACACGAAGTTAAATAGTCTTGTTGAAATTTTTAAACCACCAGCCCAGCTTATGAAATCATTTTGCACAGGCAAATGCAATAAGAAAGAAATGTGGGAGTAAAATTCATTTGTCAAAAACAAAAAAACCCAAAGTTTTCAAAAAATAGATGTCTTACCAGTGTCGTAAATCAGTGTAAGCACAAAAGTAGACAAGCATATAATGTCAGGACAAAAAACTTTTATCATCTGAACGGAATTCTTGGTCAATCAAGCATGGGTAAAAACATTCAAACAGACCATCTGTTTCTTACGACAACCACTGCACAAGATATGGAAATCCTAGTTAAAGAAATGTTTGAGCCTCTTGCCTTAAGACTCTGATGTTAGTCTCGTCGTTTATACTATGACTTAAGCATGAAATGCATGCAGAATTTAAAGTACGTTGATTCTCTTGAGATGAACTTGATGAACTTGTCTCTGATAAAGGCAAGGAAAGAATTTTCCAAATGTTATGTATGCTTTTGCAAGAAATGTGTGGTCTAAGATGTTTATGTGTTCCTATTTGCTAACAGTATCTGATTTAGATGAGATCTCTGAATTTACAATGCTTATATCTTCATAAAGTATGGAATGTGACTGTCTTGCACAAAATCTCTCTGAAACAAATGATTTTGTAAGCAAAGAGATTTACACTGAGCTTTTTACAGCGTTTTTGCTAGATTAGGAACAAACCACTCAATTTCTCTTGAAATCCCTTTACAAGAATGTCAAGTTCAACTGAAAAAGACACAGTTTGCACAAGAAACGGGAGTCCATTGTATTTCGAAAGAAAACGAGGAACAATATGTTGAAATACAAGCTTTGAAAGCTCAACTCAAGACAAGAAAAAGAACATGGTAATAAGTGAGTTGAAAAAATCCGTTGGGAAAAAATTGGCAAGGGATAATCTGTAGACACTAAGTTGATAAACCATTCTGTTGTTCGACAACCAAATGCTCAAAGGATTCAAACATCAGTTTAGGAAAACGGTCCTTTTTCAGACTCTCGTGAGAGGAAAATATTTTGCAAAGAAAAAAGTCTGGTTCCAAAAATATGAGTCAGAGGGTTTTATCAATAAAACCAGTAGTCACTCTACAGAATTTACCTAAGACAGCAATGCAGTTGTAAGAAACACAATGTGAATTAAACCAGGAATGTATGCATTGCAAGTAGTTACCACACAAAACTAGAGCACCAAGTTGAATAGACTTTAGGAATTACTAATCCTCGCGCTTCTACATATAACAGGATGTTTGCTACCAAAACTAATGTTAGCAGACCACAGCCTATGAGCAATCAAATGATAAGATAAGGTCGTTGCCATTACACTAGTCATGCGACGCTTAAGAAGACTGAAGTAGAGAAACTCCCTAGGATTTCTAGTATTTCTAATTAAACAAAGTCTCGTAACTGCGTGTAATGACAGTTTAAATTCCAGAACTTCGAATGCTAAATGCTGTCGTGTTCGACTTGTTGGAAAAATGTCGTGTTTAATTCGAATCATAATGCTTGTGTTTCTAAATTTTTGAATGACGTGATGCTAGAATAATGAAAAGAAGCTATTGTAGGGCCTATTATACTAGGAAACTCAAAAGTCAATGCGAATACATACCTAATCTGTTTGCAACACCACATAAGAAAATTGCATGTCGAATCACTATCACCACAAGGCTCCTCCCCCCCCCCCCCCCCCCCCAACCGGCCGCCCTTTTGCTATGGATGCTATATAAGAAAACGAGTAAGGCGTGGAAATGGTGGATAGCACAACAATGCCCATCAACATTCAAATGGGTTCCCATAAAACAGAAGAAAATGGGTTCTAAAAGACACAAAGAAATGGGTCCTAAAGTTAGGAATGGAAAGGGTGCCAAAAGTGTTAGTTTTGCTCCGAGATTAATACATCTAGGATTCTAAATGTTTGGAAACTCACAAACACTTTAGGTCCAAATTTGTCATGTGTTCCATCGTCCTCTACTTCTCTAGCAGATTGTACATCTCCATCTATTCATTGTTGACTTGGATGCACCATGAATATGACGGGCAAATGTATCACTTGCTGTGGCAATTTTGTTGAGAAATATTGGGTACCGTTCGTTGTGGCAATGATCAATTTGCTCCAATCTTGGTTATGGGATTAGGTTCAAAGGAAACATCTTCGTCAAATGAGTTTTACTTGTCGAAGGTCTCAATCACAATCTTTTCTCAGTTGGTCAATTATGTGATGCGGATTTGGAGGGACGCATTTCAGAAATCTAGTGTTTTGTTAGAGATTTCAGGGAAAACGACTTATATCCGGTAATCGTGGATCTGATTCTTATACAATATCTCTTCAAGAAACAACCTCATCAACTCCAATCTGTCTCCTGGCTAAAGCCTCACCAACTCAAGCATGGTTATGGCATCGAAGACTTTCTCATCTTAACTTCGACTACATCAACTTGCTTTCAAAGAAAGATATTGTGATTGGTTTACCAAAATGAAGTTGTCAAGGATAAATATGTTCTCTTGTAAGGTGTAGTAAAGATAAAAGAAGCTCATTCAAGTCAAGACTGCTCCAAGTTCAAAAGGTCGGGTGAATTTGCTTCACATGGACTTATGTGGTCAATGCGGGTTGCTGCATCTGTGGAAGAATTATATTCTGGGTAATTGTCGATGGATCTATCAAGATATACTTGGACACTCTTTTACGTTCCAAGGATGAAAAACCATCAAGAAAATTTAAAGACTTTCTCACGATGATCCAAAAGACATATCTCAAGCCCCTAGTAATTTCTGTTCGCACTGACAAGAGGCACTGAGTTCTAAACAAGGAACCCACTTAATGCATTCTTTAAAGAGAAGGAATTGAGCATTCAAAGGTTATCCTTCGAAACCTGACAAGAACGGCGTTGTCGAATGACGGAACCGCACTCTTGTGGAGGCTGCTCGAACGAGGCTTTCAGGCTTCTAAACTCTTTATTCTTTGGGCTGAAGCAAATCGCAAAACCGCCTATGCTCATATCAAATCAGATCTCAATTCATCATTTCCAAACTCATGCGATAAAACGGCAGAATAACTAATTTAATGACGAAAACCTCAATTAAACACCTTCACATCTTTGGTTGTACATGTAACTTAACCAGAGATGGTGAAAAATCTAGATAAGATGCTAAAGAAATAAGGGGATTCATGAATTTTGGTGGGATAATCCACTCAGTTCAAAGGGGATATCGTGTATACATCAAGTGACATAAGGCTGATAAAGTTAATCCATCCATCTCAGATTTGATGAAATAAAGAGATGGTCTGAGAGTTGTTGCTAATAACACTTCAGGCCTCGCTCCTCAACGACAAAAGGCGTCAGATTATGACAACCCTGGACCCGCACCAGAATTACAAATAGTTCCCTTCAGCAGATACAACAGTTCCATCACCAACAGGAGTTGGATCTTTCTTTTTGGTACTTTGTACGATGAATTTTCAATGATGGTGCTTATGTGTCAAACAAGGTCTTCTTTCTCACACTGACTAATTTCGGTTCCACAAGACACACACCCTTCAACAAATATTCAACCTTAATCAGAACCATCATCTCTACATAATGCTCATGCAGAGGAAAACAAAGTTGATCAAGCAGAATGTACCAATCCTTTCTGTTACACCGGTACATGAAAGTGCTGAGTTTCCTCACGCAATTTGAGTAATTCAAATGTGTATACCTTCAATCAACTTCAATTTCTGAATCCGATGGACAATAGATCACCATATAACTCAAGTTCGTGGGTAATCCATCAAGCAGTGCAAACAAGTGACTCAAACTTGCAACGATCCTGAAATTGTGTATCGTTCGTTACTCACGTGAGTATTGTTGACCGTAAACATTAAGGAGGGCAATGGCAGATTCATCATGGGATAGAAGCAATGCAGGATGAAAACTTCATCAGTTTGACAGACTACAAGTCTGGGAAACTCGTTGACAAACCTTTTGGCAAAAAGGACCGTAGTCAAGCTGAAGTGGTTATGGAGATAAACAAACAAGATGATGACCAAACTGTAATTCGCAACAAACCACGACTTGTAGGAAAAAGGGTTATGCTCAGGAATGAGGGTATGATTTCGACAGAATTCATTTGCTCCTGTTGCTCGTTGGAGGCTCCTATTAGTCGGATCTTTTGTCGCATATCGCTTTGCACACAAGTCTTTTCCAATTTCCCAGATGGACTTTGGGAAAACGGCATATTCTTAATGGTCCATTGAAGGAGTGGTTTTGTTGACCCAACCTGACGGATTCGTTGATCCTGATCATCCAGACAATGTTTACCGTCTAGGAAAAAGTCTATATGGATTGAAACAAGCTCCGAGAGACACTGGTATGATGAAACTCTCAAATTCCTGTTATCACAAAGGTTTTTCTAAGGTATCATTGACACGACTTATTCACGATAAAATACGGGTGAGGACATTTACTTGTGCAAATTTTCGTGATGACATTATTTCTTGGTTCCACAAAACCCTAAATTTTCATAACGTTTTGAAAAAAATTAATGCACGGGTAGATATTGAGATGTCATTAATGGGGGAAATGAAATTCTTTTTAGGATTCAGATCCACCAATCCCTACGAGTTTTTTTAATCAATCAGGCCAACATTTACTTTAGAGATTTCTGAAAAAACATGGTATGGAAAAAGGACAAAGCATTGGACACCAATGACTACGAAACCTAGTATTAGATGCTGACTTGAGTGAGTGAACCAGAGACAATCTGGACTATCGTTTTAGCTAAATCGGGTTCACTCATGTATCTCTGACATCTAGTTGACAGACATAGTGCAAGCGTATGTTATGTGCAAGATATCAGCAAGACCGTCTGAAAAAAACCTCAAAGAGGATAAAAGGATCTTTCGATACTTAAGAGGTAACATTCACATGGGGACTCTAGTATTCCGAGGGCTTCTGGGCTTTGATCTATACAGCTTTCTTTCGATGCCGATCATGCGGTTGCCTGTTACTCGCAAAAGCACTTATGGGAGTGAGGAATTACAGTTCACTAGTGTGATAAGTTAGTCAGCTGGATGGCAAAGAAGACCGGATTGTACTTGCAATGTCATCAGCAGAGGCTGAATACGTGGCGTTATCTGCAAGTTGTGCTCAAGTAATGTGGATGAGGACACAACTTCAAGATTATGGCTTCAACTACAACAAAATACCGCTGTATTGCGATTCTCAGTCAGCCATAGCAATCTCATGCAACCCCGTGCAGCACTCCCGTACCAAGCATATCCATACTCGGTATCACTTCATAAAAGAACAGGTTGAGAACGGTATAATTGAATTGTACTTTGTCAGAACTGAATACCAATTGGCTGACATGTTTACTAAAGCCCTTCCCGAAGAAAGGTTTCAGTATCTCGTCAGACGAATTGGTATGAGATTGTTGACTCCTAGCAGATATGGAGTATTCCTGAAAAGAAGCTGCATTGATACTTCATCAAACATCAACCATGTATATAAAATTTAAAAAAGAAAAATACAATAATATAACTTTCAAAAAGAAAACTACAAAAAAAACAAAAAAATCAGAAAATGTTTTCAAAAATATATCTTCTCGACATGTTCTTGGAATCGATAAACTTTACGTACCTAGAAATGTTGATTTTTATCGACACGGGCGTGTAAATGAAGTTCGAACTGGAGTTCAAAAGTTTCAAACATGTCTTACTTAGTTTTCTTAATGGCTCTTATGTGCAAATATCATACGTAACCCGAGACTTCAAATAAAGGAAAGTTTATTATAAAGATAAATTATCCTAACAACGAGAAAATTCACGTTTCTCGGTTTGAGCTTGTCTTACAAGACTTCAAAGTTTAAGCTCAAGGAAAAAGGTAGTGTACGCATAAGTGCGCGATACCCTTAGATTTGGAAGAGAAAAAGTCTTCCTAACATGATGTTTTTCAAAATTGTCTGAAAAACACATTTTTCAAGAATTACTCACTGACGATTCATAATCTTTCAAAATTGTTGTGTTCAAACCACTCCAACTTTCAAGGGGGAGCTTTCGAAAAACAAAGTTTTTAATTGAGTTGGATTACATCATCTCACGAACCCATCTTTAGTATTCAACAATTACCTAAAAAAGTATTTAATAACAACAAGTTAATAATGAACAATTCAATATGAATGATAGTTATAAGATGACGAAGTGTTCACAACCTCAATTTTTATATCGATTTACAACTTGGTACCATATTTTTTGGTCCTCAAACATAGGGTTAAAATTGAGGGGGTGCAAGATGACACAGTTCCAAATAATTCATGCTAAGCTTCAACATTTTTCCCCATGGCTACTTTTCAAGACAAAATTTTAATCACACGTATTTCAAAATCTAAGGGACTAGATTAAATAGGGGAGAAATGTAATTAAAACGTGATCTGAAAGACTCAAAGTGCTATTCGGAAAAGGTTTTATGGTTCGATCTCATACCCAACAACATCTTAATTTCACGACGATTCTGAAGTCATAAGGTGGTTAGGTTGGTATTTGTCCTATGATCCACCAGAACAGAGGGATCTACCAAGGACAACTCCCATAGTTAGAAATAGCAGTCTTAGGTATGATTGGAGATGATGTGTATAAGGGAAGATGTTCCGACTAAGAATGGCTAAACTGGAACATCTCCAACAAGGTGTTTGTAATGACGTCTGGTAACGCATTTGAAGGGGTTGAGATTTAAAAAGAAATGTATGGAAAATAAGGGTGGTAAGAAAGTTAGCCCTCACACTACTTAGGCATGAGAAACGGGGTCTATACATATGTTGTCAGACTTCACATGATTGTTGCTGACATTGAAGACGACATCATGGTCCCAGTGATGCAATCTGCACAACCTTTCCCAGCATTCGGGTTTCTCTCAAAAGAAATTGTCTCATTTGTCACGGAGATTACACACGACTTCTATTGACTTCTCATTCCGAGTTAGTTTAATAATGAATAGGTGGCAGTCTGCTCCAGACTTGATTACTAAAACCAAAGCACTAATCGAGTCTAGAGCCAAAGAGATCATCAAATAAATTCTCATTTGGACACATTTCAATGACAAACACTTGTTGGATCCATCATTAAGTTCACAAGCTCGTTAACAAGAGTCCTAACGCATTATACTTGTGATTTTGCCAGAACATCGAGTAGTGATATTATGTACTCACAATGTAGATGGATATCCTGTTGGATTCGTCTGGCAGCATCAACAAGCTTGGGTAGGTGACTTGCGAGATTCTATATGAATCAAACTTGTGTCAACTGGAAAGAAACGATGGTGCGATTCAATGTGAATCAAACTTGTTCTAGTAAATGAATTGACGGTTTAATCAGAAAGATAGTAACCTATCCTGATTCATTTTTCTTTTTTACCGGGGGGGGTGTTGTCTGCTTGGAGGACGTTCCGGTAATGAGGAACAAGCTAGTCTTGGTAAATCTAATACTTATGTGTTAGAAGATCCTTACGTTTTGAGACTGAAACCCTTGGTAAGGTGATTCTTTGAATACTACCTAATCAAGGACAGTATATTTATACTGTAAAACGGTCATACGGAACCGGAGGTTAATCTAACCAGATCCGGACGAATGACAAAGCCATATTTCGTTCACCCCGCTTTATGCTAAACTGTTTTATTTCAGGATACATTAAAAGATGGAGATGGTGATGGCCTCATTCCAGCAATGAATCGGATTCATTACACTTGCTCTGCTCAAACTACAAAGACATACTATAAGCTCAAGATTCAAGAATCATGAAAGCTCAAGATTTAAGACAAAGACTTCCGCACAACTCTGATTATACAAGCTCTTCCTTCAAGATTTCAAGTCTATCAGGAGATTGTTAGCTAAGCTTTCAAGATGATGCAAAGAATGAGGCATGTTGGTCAAGGGACACACGATCGCAAGGTGACAAAAGACGATCAAGACTAAAGGATAAAGATTTAAAGATCTCAGGACAAAAAAGACAAAGTCAAAAGACCAAGTCAAAGGTAATAAAGATTCAAAGATCACCAAAGCATGAAAGGAAACAATTGGGCTTTTTACATCTTGGCCCGTCTACATAATAAACATTAATTAACATTGTCTTTCGAGCTATACTTTTGTCTTGTATCTTCGAGTGACCGAAGCTTCTTTGTTTGGGTCCATTTATGTGATCCTAACAAAATATAACTGCTACTAGCAACAAACAACATAATCTAGACTCTACCCGAGGCTTTAACTGCGAGGACTATAAAAGGGATGGAAAAAACTCTTGCCAATTCCGAGATAAGAGAAAAATCCCCACTCATGGATGTCGAGCCACCGGTTTTCACTCCGGAGTGATTTTGATGTAGACCCAAACAAGCCCCGGGGAAATGAAACAAATTAGAACCCACGAAGCTAAAATATCAAACAGAAACAAGAGGCCTGACATTAGTTCTCAAACCATTAGTTCTCCAACTATTAGTTCTCCAACCACAAGTTCTCCAACTAGATCTCCAACCACTAGTTCTCCGACTAGTTTTCCAACCACTAGTTCTCCAACCACTAGTTCTCCAACTAGTTAATAAGATTAGGGTTCTTATTCCAAGAGATCCAATCAATCTTGAATTTACAACGATTTGATATCCAAAAGAAAAGACATTTGAACGATGTCGTCAAAAATAAAATCTCTTCTCGGCCGACTTGAACCAAATAGAAACTGATTTCTGAACTTTCAAATGTACCACCACGAGATGTAACAAATTCTTTAGCGAATATCCTTCTTACGTTTAGCTATACGAGCATTTGAGAGCCAATTAAACCACTCGACATAAGAGTTGAAAGAAGAGATATCAAGTTCCCACCAACGACATACTTTGTGCATGATATGCCGAGATAGAGAGCAGGAGAAAAGAAATGTGAGAAGTAGTTTCCACAACCACGTTACATAGAGGACATAAAATCGACTGAATCTCCAACCGAGTAGGTAATCTATACATGCTAATCTTCCAAGCTAGAATATTTATCTTGATAGGAATCATTGTAACCCCCGGGTTGGAACATTGGATTTAGGCAAAAGAACATCATCCATATGATTTCGAACTGATCTTACCGTGAAGTCACCCGAAGCATTGAGGGACCAGGACCAGCGATCATGCATTTGAGGGAGAAGAACATTAGACGTAATAGAAACTAAATTCTTGTATTGCTCGTCATCAATTCCACTTCTAGGCAAACGACGAAAAGAAAGGTTTAAAGAAGCATTACCCATTTTCTCAGCCACGGTAATATCTTTTTTTAACTCCAATGCGAAAAGTCTAGGGTGCGTCATATAAAACACACAAATTGAAGATTCATAATTGTTTATAAATACCACTAATTACATTCCTATCAAAGTCTAAAGATTTATCGCAATTAGGGGGTCTCTCTCTCTCTCTCTCTCCCCCTCTCCCTCTCCCTCTCCCTCTCTCTCTCTATCTCTCTCTCCCTCTCCCTCCCTCCCTCTCTCCCTCTCTCCCTCCCTCCCCCTCTCTCTCTCTCTCCCTCCCTCCCTCCCCCTCTCTCTCTCTCTCTCCCTCTCTTT